>QFEA01001016.1:4943-21572 GCA_003315975.1 Lactifluus echinatus | reverse complement strand
CCGAAGGACTGCTGCAGAAGATACCTTCATATTCGGGTTATTGATATGGCGTGACTCGCAATAATATGTGATATGCCGCCAAATGAGTAACAGCACCATTTCCATTGACGCTGAGAGAACTTGAGAGAATGCAAATGCAACCAAAACAAGGTATATGCTTACACAGAAGGACATCGGCCATATGGCGTGTGCGACCGAGCGTGCGTTCGAGTTCACGGCATATCAATGCACGTTTTTGTCCGATGTCAAGGTCACCGAGGGTATCGGCGTCTCTCATGGTGACAACCTACAGATGGCCAAGCAAAGAATGGTTGATATTCGATCGCCGCGGCGGCGTAGTAAAATTACCCACCTGATGGATATCTTCAACCTGGACGTGGTCTCGAGCGTCCAGTTCCGCGCTAATAGCCGTTATTTGTTTCAGAGTCTCGACGAGGTCGTCTTGTAGGTCTGCGAGTGCCTCCGTCGCATCACCAACGGTGGGTACTGTGGCTGTGACAAACGATCGGCTATAAGAAATCGCAATAAGACCAAAACTCACCGATGAAGCGAGTTGCCCTGTCTTCGTTTCGTGGGATAGTTATCACGGGTGACAAAACAATTGTAATTTCCGGTTCTAATCGATTGATGTGAGCAGAGGATCGTTCCGGATCCGGTGAATACGCGCCCGTAAATTCGCTTGCGGCTCCAAGGTACGCGATCAGCGCCTTGCGAAGCAATTGGTCCTTTCGTCCAAGGATCACATCGAAACTGCAGACACCCCCGTGACCTGACAACGCGTTAGTCCTGTCTCGATCATACGACGAAAACGAAAGTGTCCAACCCGGTGCTGCAGTGCGAGCATCCAATTTCTCGGACTCCGTTTGGGGGCGTACTTTCTGCGACCATTGGGCAGTTCCGAGGTATCGCGCCGCCAAACTTAAGATTGCTGTATGGACGCCACCGTATCCGCTGTTCCCAGAAACCTGGGAATGATGTGGGCAAAATGATTAATAGGGGAGATAGATCGGCTCACAAGTTCCGACTTGGGAGCTGAAGGGTGTATCACCGAACACAGGTAAACAAGAAGATGGATCTCGTCAAGCACGGATAGAGAGATTTCGTCAGCATCACTTCGGAGTATCATCACGACTGTGTCACGGTGGCTTGACAGAAACTCGAAAGCCTAAACGACCTCAGCACATCAACAATAATAACAAGACAATTTATGCTTCACCTGATTGACCGCGAACGAATGACCCGGACCCAACGTTGCTAAGATAGCATCGATAAGTTGTAGAGCAGGTAAGAATAGTTGGTGATAACGCTGAATCGCAGAGGGGAGGAAATGGTCTTGGTCTAGCCATAACATTAACGGCGATAAATGCAGAATACAGAGAGGGCGCACCAATGAATGACTGGTCAACTTCAGGGAGTGTGTCCAGGAAATCGCAATCAGCCAGGACGGAGAGGACTCTGGCCTCTACCAATCGCTCAGCTCCCTGACGTGTTTGTGCAATGCGAACCAAAAGTGACATCTTTGCCTCGTAGACATATAGAGCATTCAGGTCATCTAAAAATGACAACCAGCCATCAACAATGACCAATAAGGGGGGGGGGTTAATTTGTATGAAGGGGACATACCCGGTTCTGGCTTGAGAACAGACTGCAGCCTGCGATCAGAGTCTTTGATGTCCCGGACAAAAACAGCCAGAAAACCATGCCGAACAAGCGTCGATAGGATATTTCCATGCTTGTCACCTCGCGAAAGACCGATGAGGCAATCTAGGAGCATGTAAGCGACTGTCTTCCATACTTCCGTCCCGTCCGTTGCGTCTCGCGATACCGTCATGACCAGCCTCTCGGCCACTGGTTTGAGGACTGCCAAAGAACCTGTCGAAGTCGTATTCTCCGGCCGGCCGGACTGCAGAGGAAGGGCAGCCCGTGGTTTGTAACGCGACGACTCACCCTGTGTCACGGATGAAAGCGCGAGCGTCAAGGCGGTCGAAGGCTTGCTCTCCACAGCGTCATCAAGGTCATCCGCCACAAGATGGAAGTAATTGACGAGTGCGGCATAAAGATTCCCGCGCACGAGCTCTACTCGGTAGTCCAGGACACATTCCAAGAAGCTTCGCAACAACGCATATAATCGCTCAGAGGACAGCGAAGCTGACGTCGAACACGAACCAAGAAGTTGTTGACTACGCCAATCCTCCCGCAGTTTCGTAATGAGTGACAACGATACTTCTGAGAGTAGTATTGCAGTAGATTCGGCCACGTTGCCGGAGCGGATAATAGGCGGTAATTCTTGGAGTAAGTCAGAAAGCAGCGTTTCCCGTCGGTCTCGGGGCAAGCGGGTGAAACACTTGACTAGCGTCATGTCCACTAATTTTCTCCACGATTCAAAACTAGTCGTTGTGGCAAATAATATCTCCCGTTGGTGATTCTCTACCGCACAACTCTCCAGGACATACGCGGTTTCTGCATTGAGACGATCGAGATCGGCAGGAGTGACAATTTGACCTTGCATGTGCAAGACATGCCGTGCCCCGGTAAGAAGGGACAACACGGCTGCTTGGTCGACGACCTCACACCCTTTATCGTCAACAAGGATACACGAGCTGAGATTCAGTTTGTCAAGGAGCTGGAGTTCGACAGGCTCGACACTGAGTTCATCAGTCCAATCGAAAAAGAGGGATTGTACATATTCGATAATGCGCGGGTTTGATTGTTCGACTGCACGGAATGACTGGAAATTTTCGTCGTCCCAATCTGCAACGTCGAACTGTCTCTGCTCGTTTCCATAAATTAGTTCCAGCAGCTCCGAAACACTCTTGAAATGACCACGATTAGTGAGTATGTGAAGATCCAATGCGACAAGATCAAATATGAATGATCGTAATCTGAGGAAGGAGGTGAGACATTCGACGGTGGTGGCAACTCTTGAGCCATCAGAATACCGGACCTCCACGGTAGGCACATGGAGTGGTGGTGGCTTGAAAGGGAGAGCAGCTAATTGACGAACGAAGAAATCCTCACGAGTACGGAGGTAGCGCATGGCAAAGTCTGACGTATGGCGATGCATGCACAGGTTGTGCACGACACGATAGAAGCGTTCAGCCAAAGCAGGCATGACGTTAAACAGAGGCTCAGCATGCACCATCATGTCGCTGTCATTTTTGCGGCGGTGTGTCCGAGGGACACCAATGTTCACCCAGTCAAGGATGACATGTATCGATGTTCTTTGTGCTCCTAGAGCATGCGGATCCTGAATTTGTTGTACGTTGGTAGCTCCTAGGAGTAGGAAATGCGCAACATTGGGATATGATGTTCCTGGTCGCGTGTTTTGAGCAAACAAGTCGAGGACTGCTATTCGCACAGCCTGGGGCAAGCCAGGTGGTATGATATCCGACTCCAGGGCCCCGGCGCCTGTGAACTTCTCTTCATCGCTCTCGGCTGCATCAAGCCCGTGTAAGGCTTCAGTGTCCAGGAGCTGGCGGTACCCCACTATGATCCGCTCCGAATCTGGACTGCGTTCGAGTAACGTTGCTAGACTTGCGAAGGCGGATGACCTGGTGAGAAGATTCAGGATCTTGACTGACAGCAGGGGTACCTCAGGGTGCGAACGGTAGACGACATAAACGGCAATGATTGGGACATAGTTTGGTGAGAAGGAGAGGGCCTGATCCAACCGAGTGTAGAAGGAGCGCGGTTGGGCAATGTGGGCCGCGGCTGGGATCTCAGCGAGTAGTGGCACAAGGACATCGAGAAAGACATCTTGCACCTCCAGCACCCGATGCATGATTCGAAGGACCCTAATGATAGTGCTTCTGAAGAGGGGTTCGTCGTCGTCGAGATTTTGGTCGAAGCCCTGGATGCCATCGACGAGATATGTCAACAAGCTTGTTTGAAGAGGAGAACTTGTCAATATGCGTTGAAGAATACCAAATCCCGGATGCATCATGAGCAGTTTGAGGGCTTCCCTTCGAACCTGGTTGTCCTCAGCAAGTGTCAGCAGGATCTCTACATTGCAGCTTGCCAAACAGCGTTCGATGAATGCCAAGCACAGGTCATTCATCTGCCAACGTTCTCGATTATCCTGGAACTCCTTGTTCGGGATGCGCAAAAAGACCTCATCGATAACAAAGGTTACGAATGGGTCAATGCCGGCCTGACGGTATGGCTGGCCGAGGTTCTCTGGTATGGTGTTGATAGGCTCCGAGTCTACAAGCCTGCTCTTAAGCGACAATTGCTTGGGAGTATGGACGAGCGTAACCAGCAGCTGTAGAAATGGGATAGTTTCGGGGTACACCCTACTCGCTTCCTCCACAAGCTCGAGCTCTGCCTGCACGCCTTTCTTGCCAATGCCGCCGCCACCACGAACATCAATGACTTCGAGTTTTTCCATGAGTAACCACACGGCACGGCATATCTCGACTCCCGGTGGACCAGCGCCAGCCTCACAAAATGCCGCTAACGTGGAGAATATTGCACCCTTGAGCTCCAGTGGTACGCTAAGTGGGATGAGGGAGACGAGAGTTGGAATCGCACGCAAATGAGCGTGCCCGCTGATCGCTAATCGCGCGGAAACGGAGTATTTGGCAACGGTTCCAAGAAGCCGCAAGAAGCATTGACCAAGCCAGACATCCTTTTGTGTTAGTGAGGCTTGTTGCGTGTGCTGCTGCGCTTGGTGGGAAGACATGAAGCCAGAGTGCGGAGCAGTCGCTTGTTGTGATCGTGCGTTGCTAAATGCCACTGCCCAAGAGTCGAGCATGCCGAACATGGTAGCCCAAGGGGCGATCGCGCCACTCGAACTTGCAGCTGGTAGGACACTTCCAGGGATAACTTCTCCACTGCTTCGCGCCAAAAAGTTGTACGCCAGGTCGCTGCACTGGTGGCCCTTTGCCAAACCAGCAAGCATGTCGTATAGAGCAATCGACATATCCAAATCACGCAAATTTGTCGACCAGACTGCCCATTGCAAGAATGCTGGAAGTTTCCCGGCCTGCGACTCAAGAACTTCCAACCAACTGGGTCGTTGTGACTCAGAGGGCGCAGATCCCCAGAATTGAAGGGCACGCTCGGGCGGCAAAGCAGAAAACAGGATCCCAATGAAGGAAAATAGCATCGCAATATCGTTGCGGGGCGCTTGCGTGGGTCTCTCTGGCTCTGCACGAACGGTAGATGAACGGAAGTGTCGAGATCGGTCCTGGCGCGTGCTTGCAAGGACATCCTCCTGCCGCTGTTTGATTTTGCGTAACTCTGACGACGCGTACGAGATGACAGATCGGACCAGCATCTCGAAGCACTGGAATACGGCAGGCTTGAAGTCGTCCGCTGGAAGCGGTTGCAACTGGTCCGCCTCACTGAAATGGATAATGGAACCAGCATATGAGCCTGATAGAAACGAGCCTTCACGCCTGCGAAGCTTTGCCACCGAACCAGCAAGGAAGGTAAAGGCGTTCCCTTGCACTGCGTTCCATATGTTCGTCTCCAGTTCCTCTGTCGTGAAGCCATCTTCATGCTCAAGGGAGGCAACACGATGCCGTGCTTCGGTTAAAAAGAGGGTCCACTTGAGCAACAGAGTGGCCTTGACTCCAGCTTCCTTCCACTCTTCCAGCGGGCTCAACTTCTTCTTCATGAGATCGAGTGTGGAAGGGAATGTAGCGAGCTTTTGTCTCAACGCGCCGCCGGGTGTTTCGGGGTCGACGAGGTCAAATGCGACGAGTAAGGAACAGAGGAAATAATATGAAATGGGGTGCCGTGGGTTCTCTTGTAACCAGGGTACGACTTTTTCGACTTCGTGAGGGGACAGATAACCGAGACGGGCGATAAGAAAGAGTATTGTGGCCAGCGCGCGGCGCTCTTGTGTCAGTGACTCAACCCGCATGGAGTGTACATCAGACCCCAGGCTTATGTTTGCGCCTGGATGGCATGAGAAATTAAGAACATTGGGATAGCAGACAATAGGGTACAGACCTTGCAGAGTGGTATTGCTCCCAGCATTCTGTTTCGCTGCTTGTGCCTGACATATGGCCTGATCAAAAGCCTCAATCTCAAGTAACACCTTCCAACCCAACCCTTTCTCCCCGAATACCACGCCGTCGGCGGTCTCCTTTGATGGGATAAGCTGTTGCCGCACAAAAAGTTCAAGGCGAGCGTGGAGTGAGGTGGTCTCGGGAGCGCCAGCCATCTCCGCTACCTCGAGAAGGAAACGAATACAATCCGCCAGGTCGCGCCGTCTTCGGTGGTGCTCAAGCACTACTTCTTCCAAGTTACTTACGGGACTAAAATTGGGGTTATTAGAGATGACATATTGCATGAGTCTGGCGATATAGCGCTCTGAACAACCGAGGAGCCGTGCGAGGTAGATGACTTGGGTAGCAAAGTCATTATTGACAGACATTTGCCGACCGTCCACAGTGCATTTGCCTGGAGTGACGTGATTAGTTCGAGCACCTGTGAACAAGGTGAACTACGCGCCATTCTGCAACTCTTTCCTCTCATCTTCACTTGGTGGTTGGACGTCAAACAAGCATATTAAATTCCGCCGGTGTAGAACGAGGAGGTCGAATAATTCTCGCTCATCGAGGACATTTTGAGCTTCCAGCGTGCCAAGGAGTATGGAACGGAGTCGGATGAGGGATTCCATGTTGGATATATATGGGCGTGTCAAGAAAGGTTTCGTCGGGTATTTGTGTCGTGTTCAAGGGCGACTTGAGAGGCCTTGTAGAAGGGAGAGGTGAGGACGCGTCAATGCAGTAAAACCAACGCGTTCAACAATGTCTTGGCCGTCCTGCGTTGAGCGCTCAGGCTCAGAGCATCACAGCGTCCTTGCGGCGAGCGGCGAGTCGGCGAGTCACGAGGTTGGCCCCGGTGCATGCTTAGTCAGCGGAAGCCTGGCCGCCTTATTGTTTGTTGCTACTTACTGCGCGCGAGCTCATGGACTCTTCCACATGCTTCATTGTTGCAACAACTGCAGACAATGATGGCGAACTGCCTTCCCAAAAAAAATCTTTTGTCCTGTTTGCGTGACTAAGACAAGCATCGGTGGAGCGTCGGATTACTCGGTCAGAGACTGCCCTATAAAAGGCCCTTGGCTCGCATATCGCGGACTATCACATCCCATAATTCTCTATCCACCCATCCTAATCCACCCATCCTATGGACACATTTGCGACTCTCGATAGCTTGTCGACTTGCCACACGCTGAGCCAATCAGAGTCATGTGACAGGTCCGTGCCATGTGCAGGCGTACCGATCGACCACGAACACAGCAGCGGCAACGACGCTTGCACAATCCACATAATATGTGTCATTGCTTGATAAATGTGCGTGTCAAACCATCACATCTGTGACACGTGGTCTTATGTGTTATAGTTTATAGACCTACCTTCATCAGCCAACTTCGATACCTGCTTGATTGCAGAGGGCGCTTTAGCGTCATGGTCCCTGCCTAGCACAGTGACCCCACTTTCATAGTTACTCTAAACCGAGCCACAGACACTTATTCCCATGAGAGCACGCAGGCGTCGCGCTCATGAAATATTGGACTACAATGCCTATTATACATTCCTAATCATGTTGACTTGGCGAAAAAATAGCCGATAATGTAATCTTTGTGCTCCTCACAGCACGCTTCACTATTCCTTAACACCGTATGGTTCTGAAGTGTCATCAACAGAGTTCAATAGGCCTTCGCAATTGATTGCGGAGGATCTCAGCGAACCAGAGATGATTAAGTTAGACGAGTTATTTCCAAAACGCAGGTGAAGTTACTCTACGGTAGGGTTGCCCATACTGCCTATTTTCAAACTCCGGTTTTCATCCTTCCTTAGCTTGCTGTCTCATCTGCATCTGCATGGACCCTTGCACTGGCATCAAACAATACAGTGTAACATGCCCCTCAACTTTTCTATTGTTGCAAACGTTGCAACTAGAGCGCCCACTGAGTCGCCCCGTTTTCATTACGCTGGCAACACGAAGTCACTTCGGTGGACTGTCTTTGTTAACGAGATCATGCCACGCATTCTCAGGCCCTGTCTGACTCGGAAATGTTCTGGCTCTTGTCTTGTCAGGTTTTTCTTCCTGTTCCTCTCTTGTCTGTAAGATATGTATGTCTGTCGGGCCGTGATCCCTTTGATCCCACTCTCCATTGTTCGAGCCCTGGTTGCTTGTCTATCATTCTCAGGCTATCAAGCCACCAAGCCACCGTTCCGCTCGTTCACACGCGCACTCATAGTGACTAATCAAGCCAAACCTACTTCTGTGCAGTGCCATCTCTATTATGATGACTGTGAATGTCATCTTATCCATCATCGTGCAATGTTATGATCCCGCACATGTTCATGGAACGTTGAGGTACAAAACGACACTAGCAGACGGCATTCTATCTTCATCAGCAAAACGTTCATCGTTCTGAATCACCTCTACTACGAAGCAATGGATTCTTTCACCTTGTTTATCTCTATCTTTCCCGAGCCTCAACCCTCTACTCCCATTGATGCTGACGGCGGCGGAGGCGATGGCAGTGGCTCAGGTGGATGCGCCATCGCTTAGACGCGATCTGTCCACACCGGTCGCCTCAACACCACAGCCCCCAATCAGCAAGTGATTTCTCTTATTCCGCTTTGACGCCACCCAGTCCATTGTTTTTTTCACGTCCCGCAGCACACCAATCACAACCCTATCATGTCAATTGCGTTCTTCTGCATGTTTTCCTTACCCTTCTGGGGTCTTAATGAATGACGGCATTTGGTGTTGTCTTGAGGCCTTCACTGCGCAATTCTGGCCTGTAGCGTATTTTGATTGAAGTCACGACACATCATTATTCCACTGGATGTATCTCTGTTATTTACTCAATGATAAAATGTCATCTCACGGAAATCAGAGTAGG
The DNA here is from genome assembly GCA_003315975.1 of Lactifluus echinatus. NCBI lineage: Eukaryota > Fungi > Basidiomycota > Agaricomycetes > Russulales > Russulaceae > Lactifluus > Lactifluus echinatus. The sequence goes on along the minus strand of QFEA01001016.1, from coordinate 12,697 downwards.
AGTTTTAATGCTGTCTGATGTTAACTGACTGGCCTCGCGCGGGCGTGCGCACGTTGAACATCAAGTAATGAGGTCTTTTCCGGCCGTCGTCTGCTCGTCTGTGCTACGTGCACATCCCCTTAACTCGGCAAATCCCGTGTAGTGTGCATTTCGCGATTTCTCGGGCTCTTTCACATAGCCGACGTGTCGTTCCTGTGTGTGCCACCCAGCATGCCCATTGAATGGTCCATTCATAATTGTATAGCACGGCGGACTGACTCAGTGGTCGGTGTGACGAGAAGTGACCCCAAACGTAGGTCAACTGAGCTTGATCATCAGCATGATTAAAGAAAAGTACAACCGGAGAATCCTCGGTGGGACTCGCTTACCCTCTCTCAGACCAATTTGGCGGTGTTACTGTAGTGATGGATGATCCCACCACTTCAACCACTGCCTCCGTCATCCCAACGAATCAATTCATCCAGCTGCAGGAGGATCAGTTACAAAGAGACAAGATGCCGGCACAAGCGAGAAGGGGTCGGCCAGCGGAAGAAATTGCCAGATGCAACAAGAGCCTCTCCGGTAAGTACGAGAAGGCAGGCAACGAGATGTCGACGCCAAAAAATTGTTGGACGTAAAAGGAGGGGCGTTCGAGTCCTTGCAGAGGGGATATGCGACATCATTTGACGAAGGTATCCGGGTTAAGGTGTGTAGAGTATAAACGGGTGTCCAGTAAAGGAAAGGAGACACGGGCAGCGGGTGGCCATGGTGTAGTCCATGCGGTGTGAACGAAGCGACTTTACCAGTCGTGTACCGCATACAGTGCACCTTTCATTTCCGCCCATTTTACAGTACTTACATCTCCTTGCACAGATAGTCTTGTCACGGGATTCCAGTCGGTCAGCTCAACGGGGCAATGATGCCGATCGAGAGGGAAGGTCGGTCGGCGTCGCGGCGATCTGAAGTTTGAACACTGTTCCGCGTATTCCGGGCTCAACCATAATTCTCGCCTCTTATGCCGGCCTTTTTATTATTATTTCGGTATAGGTCAGAATGGGGGTAAAATACAAGAGAGTGCCTACTGCGGCAAAGGTCCAACCTCCCCGAGGTATTACATTGCGCCATCAGTTTCTTCCAAGGGCAACTTTACCAGGTGCGTGACCCTGTATAGGCCCGCATGCATTATTGACAGACCGAGTGCCTGTAAACGTTTGGACCTGTAAACTTTTGGAATGAATTTGAATCAGTCGGCCGTCTACGAGGCCGTCTTGACGTTCAGGTCGTGAAGTTATGTGATACCACCGCTGGGACATGCCAGGGTCAAGGTCCCAGCCCGCAATCGTTGTGATACGCACTGTCAAAGGGTTTCATCAACACTACAGCAAACTCTCGTCGCTGAAAGCTGAAATGGGCATTGTCTGTTCAGTCGCATTTACCTGCGTCGTTGCAATCATCTCGCCCTTCCTTTTCCGGCATCAGGGCGTACCAATTCACGATTCGACTAGGGTATATTATACAATCTCTAGAAATCAAACCATTTCGATATACTTCGACGGAATGAGTCTCAGTTAGCCAGATAGTTGTCCAAGTGATTACAAACAATGAAGCCATGGCATTGTACAATTTCAGTGATGGCTAGGTCATCGAATCTTATTACTGTTATTACTGTAGCATCACTAGAACCAGTAATTCCTAGTTCGCCTAGTGCGCCATATTCGTACCTAGTCGTGGAGAACTGGCCATTCTCTAGGACGAAAAAGTCGGTACAGTACCTGATGTGATTCCACATGTGCTATGCACACGAGGAAATTCAGTTTTCACGCAGCAGCATGTCATGATTCGAAGACAGCACGAGCATTCCCACGCCCATCCCCGAAAGATGAACCTGCTATCATAGAGTAAACAATAGTAATACATCCACCGGAATAATCATGAGTCACCAGGCAGGTCTCCTGATAAAAGTTAATGAATACGAATATCGTCTTCCATTAAGCCCCCAAAGCTTAAGGGGGAATGAAACACACTGAAGAGCGAAAGTACACAGAATGTGGTTTGATTGGTGTACTGCGGGACGCAAGGACAACGATAAGCTGGATGGCATTGAAGTGGAATAAGAGAAGTCACTTACTGATGGAGACTGTGGTGTTGAGGTGACTGGTGCGGACAGACTGCGTCTAAACGTGGCACATCCACCTGAGCCACCGCCACCGCCTCCACCACCGTCAGCGTCGATGGGAGCAGAGGGGTGAGGCTCGGAGAAGATAGAGAAGAATAGAAATGGAATATCCAGTTACATCAACAATTATTCGTTGCTTGTCAGTGCGCATGCAGATGAGGGGAGCTTGAACTTGGTAGAATGACGGACTAGCAACCGGGATTCGAACGAACAATACAGAGTGAGGCAAAGCCTCAGCAGAAGATCCAAAAACCTAATCAGTGGCTCCAATAATAGAGAGCAAAGCCAATAAACCCAAAACAATTCCGGATCAGATAGGGCGGCCTTCCGAGAACACCGAAGGCGTGGCACCGGTACCAAGAGGCTTGATGCCGAACGGCTCGTGAGCATAGATATTTATATGCCGAAGTGACCAAATATTGTAATGAAAACTAGGCCTTTGTTGGTTTGTAACAGTCGCAGGGCAACAAACCGCAGGGCGACAAAAAGGAAGGGGAGCGAGTGACCCTACACCGCTGGTTCGGAACTTGGAGGGTCATGACCGGCCATGCCACACAGTTATAATTCTTCGGTGCAGCAGTCCCATTAATCCTGAAAAAGATAGCGAGAGATAGTAACTAAGTCACCTGACAGCTCTGCCGAGCACACTGGAAGTGGCTTTTTTGGTCCATTGAGACAATGCTACTGGGCATACCACGTGGCTCGCACTAAAATGATCGCACCGCACCACTCGGTATAGAGTTTTCAAGAAGTCACCCACCAATGTGTCTGGTCGAGGCAGTTCAACACGAGGAGGATGAGGCGTACCGTTCGCGGTGCACAAGCTCGACGTACTGAAAGATTTAAGAGGCGTAAAAACCACCACGCAAGATCCCCTTGCACAACACAATGGAGCACGTGGAACCACGTGCCATGCAGTGTGCACGCCAGACTACGGCTGTTATTTCAACCGAGAAGTAACACCCTCCTTGCATATGACAATTTCGATTTCGACATATGGCCCTCCAAGTCCGCTGATGATATGAGTATGAGTCAGTGGTGGCGTGGCGCAGAGCTGCTGACTTCGCTTTTTCTTATTGTTGTGAACGGCCCGGCCCGGGCGCATACTGAATTTAGTCATGTAATGTATGCTCCGCTCCGCTTTAAAAGTTTTCTCTCCCTTTATTGTTAACAACCTGCCCTGCCCTGCCTGACACAGTAACGGTCCGATTTGATATCTATCCACATTCATAAGACCATGTCTCCCTCGCTAATGTTAGCGTCACGCTTTCCCAGGTTATGGCTGAGTCGGGATTCTTCTTGGGCTTGGGTTGTCAGGATTTGCTCTGTGCTTCGATGTATAGTTTAAGCGCACAAAACATATGAGGCCACAATGGGCGTATATGACTGGTATGGGAAGAATTTCTTGATAGGTATCCTCGTCGAGCTGAGGCCGCATGTCGCATGATTGGATTTCTGCCACTTCTGCCGATTCCCTGGCCCAAACTCTATTGTTCACCCACCTGTTGCGGTTCCAACATTCTACGAAGTCAAAGTTCCTCTCTTCTAAGGTACACGCGCACCATAAGGAACAGCTAATCGTTGATGCAATCGGATATTCCATTCTTCAGGTTGTCTACTTTGGTCGTGGGCGCCATCTTTATTGTGCTGACCTCAATGTCATTTTTTCTAACATCATCCACGGTTATGATCCCACGCGTACTCATGGAACATTGAGGTATAAAAGGCGCCAACAGAGGGTATTCAATCTGCATCAGCAAAACGCTCATCGTTTCTAATCACCTCTCCTACAAAGCAATGGACGCTTTCACCTCGTTCTTCTCTATCTTCCCAGAGTCTCAGACCGAGTCTCAGCCCTCTATTCCCATCGATGCTGACGGAAACGGTGGCGACACAGTTGGATGTGTCATCGCTTAGACACGATCTGTCCACACCGGTTGCCTCAACACCACAGCCCCCATCAGCAAGTGACTTCTCTTATTCTGCTTTGTTGCCACCCCGCTCATCGTTTTCTTCACGTCCCGCAGCACACCAACCAAACCTCGCAATTTCGTTCTTTCTGTATATTCTCCTTACCCCGTTGGGGCTTAGTGGACGACAGCATTCGCTTTTTTCGACTCTTCGACTTTGACGCTTTCGCGCGCGCGCGATTTCTGGCCTGTAGCGCGTATGACTTAAGTCATTATCATTATAAGGGATGTAACACAGTTATGCCAGTATCAACTCTCAGAGATGGGAATGGATTATAATATGTTGATGTCAACCAACTGCCAGTGGCCTGAGATCCCTTCAACTCAACTAAAGTTGACCATCTCATACTGCAATACATAACGAAAATGGGGGCCTTAAATTGCAAGTCAATGCAGTATGCGATTGATGCAGTATGTGTAGATCAACTCTAGTCTTTTGGGGAGAGGGAGAAAGACTGAGGTACACCTGGCTAAGGATATCGAACTATAAGTGAGAACAATCGGAGGTACAAGCGAATGAAAAACAAATTTGCACTGATCCCAAACGTGGTGGATCTGCAACGTTTCAATGCCTCCAGCCCTAGGCCGCCACCGGGACAGGTTGCCATTTGCCAAGCTTAGTGCGGTGCGTCGTCCAATGGTATGGCCTTGTGCTGTATGAGATGGCCAACCGTGCAATTTGATAGGATGACAGACACCACGTCAACTTGAAGTATCACTGTCACCGCCTATCAGTCAGTCATTCAATCAGGTCAGGTAGTCGTCTGGTAGATACTGTGGCGGGCGTTGGCCAATCCAAAGGGCACTGAACCAAGCTTCTCCGCGACAGCAGTGCTTTGAACTTAAAATCTTAATGGGGGTTCGAACATAAGCGGCGGGTGGACCGACGTTTTGTTCCGCGGCTCTGTTCTAAGCTGAGCCAGCGGGCTCACCTTAAATTACATAGTTGCCAAGGAGCAGGCCATGGTCTATACTGAGCACCCGGCTAGGATGGGTCGATCAGATGCTCGGGGCTATAACCAGCTGGTGCTGCTGTGCGAGGCCAAGGATAACATTACAGTATCAAGGTTAGGGTAAGTGGTTGGTCGGATGATGGTGGCGGCATGCGACAAGGACGGGGCGGTGGTACCAGCAGTGGTCTCGGAGGCCAAAATGGCAGGCGAGCTCGTGGCAATGGCGACCGGCTCGGGCTCTGGCGCACGCACACTTGGAATCACGTGATCTGGCGGTTGGGTTTTCGGTCGTCGGTCGGCGGGTTCTGTCACGGGGTTCTCTCTGTCTTTGGAGAAACGCCTCTGAAGAAACGCCAACGCAGTTGACAGTCCCTCGTGTCGTGTTTTACACTGGCAGTCTGTGAGTATCACCTTGACGAGGAGTGTTGTCAGGCATTTTTAACTCACATTGCATAAAAGGAGTTCGTCTTGTCGATTTTGAGGTCTTTCCACTTTTTGCATTCGACAGCCATATAATTCACTGTCGCAGTCGCCGCCAGAATTGTGTACCAGTCTGAGACTGTTCGGCGCCGCGTCAAGGAAAGGATGTTACGTGCCGATTTAACTGAGCCGAGTCAGCTGGGGTGGGCTGAGATAAAAGCGTGCATCGTGCATATGTAAAGGATGTTTGAAAAATGCGATTGTTAAGATATGGCAGTTTTCCTGTGATAATCACCACTAGTTTACGGAAAATAGTTAGAAACTCGAATCTTCCATTGTTGCCATTCACAGCGAGGCATCTGGGAGAGGCACCGTCGCCAATTAATGGCTGCGCGACGATCTTCCGACCATTACGATCGATCTCAGTTGGCGCCAAGTTTCGCTACGCCACAACGGCTACTGTCAGCTCGCCTGCGACAGTATACAATTATGAATGGACCATGACCCCTATATCAACCGTCTCTCCGTAGCCAACGGTCATGCTGGGCGGCGCGCAGAGGAAGGACACCCCCCATCTGCACGAAAAAACGCGATTGCGTCCACGGGATTTGTCATCGTAATAGAGAGGGTAAGGTGCACCACTTTGCAGTGCAGTGCACAATATCAAAGTACTGAGGGTAGTTCATGGGTCGTCAAACCCACAAAAGATCTCCTTTGACGATTCTTCCATTTTATATCATTGGGCCAATATTGTCCCAAAAAAGAAAACCCGACTTCGTAGTGATGGAATGCCCAGCTGTAGAGAGGACGTAGCCCGATGTGTGCAGGTGCCCGTGTGAAGCCGGTCAGTTGACATCAGACAGCAGCATTAAAGTTCCTAATCCCGTTTCTGAGAGATGAGTCTGCTATCATAGAGTATACAATAGTAATACATCCGTTGTAATGATACGTGGCCATAGTCAATATGCGCTACTAGCCAGAATTGCGCGGACAAAGCCTCGAGTTGAAGGGTCGAAAAAAATGCGGTCATCCATTAGGCACCCAAAAGGGTAAGGAAAACATGCAGAGGAACGAAATTGGTGTTTGATCGGTGTGCTGTGGGACGCTAGGACAGCAATGAGTTTGATCGTCTTAGAGGGGAATAATAGAAACACTTGCTGATGATGACTGTAATGGTGTCGGAGCGGCTGAATTGCGTCTATGCGATGACGCATCCGCCGCTTGAGCCTCCTCCCCAGTCGGCATCGATGGGAGTAGAGGGCTGAGACTCGGGCTGAGACTCGGGGAAGATAGAGAAGAACGATGTGAAAGAATCCATTGTTGTGTAGGAGAGGTGATTCGGAACGATGAACGTTTCGTTGGTGCAGATAGAGTGCCCTCCGTTGGCATCCTTTTATACCTCGATGCTGCATGAGTATGCGCAGGTCCATGATAACAGATAACGTGACATTTCGAGAGTCAGAACAATGGAGACGTCGCGCCAAGGAATCAAGTCGCACGATGTCCAGGCGCGAGAGACAACATCGAATGACACCAACAATTGGCTGTTTCCCATGAGTGCGAGCATAGACTAAGGTGACGGTATTTGTGTGGATTGACGGAATGGCGACTGGGGTTCGAACAATAGGGAGTAAGTTAGAGGCATCAACAAGAGCGCCAGGAATCCGGACAGGTGACCTCAGCTTTACATACCATGAAGGAACAACGAAAAACTTGTAAGTCAAGGCGCCCTGATGGGAGTTGAGGTTTTTCCGCCATGCCGTGATGGCAGGCAATAATAACCAGCTGTATGGTCACTTGATATCCCGGTAGAGCCAATTCACCTGGAGTAAATGTAAATGTTACCGTTCGTCGAAGTAGTAGATAATCTTTTTTATACCGTACACAATAAGGCACTTCAGCTACAATCAGTATATTGTACAGGAAAGACGTCTGCTGTCACCTATTAAGTCGCACTCTGTTCTGGACTCCTCGATTACGGCTGGTAAACACGATCTATGTCCGACAAATGACATAAACCAATCGGAAGAGCAACTGCACACTGCCTGGGAAACCGGCAGGACGTGTCACGGCCGCCACATGGACCAATTCGGAACGGCAATGTACGTCCCGAAAAGCGTGCCCTGAAAGATTCGGAACAGGTGTACCAATAATTATAAGAATGCTTGGATCACCTTCCTTTCGCGTTGGACTATCGATTTATTATGATAGCCCAGATATCCGATAGAAATTTGAGCTTGGCATCGAGAGTGAGCG
>QFEA01001004.1:0-28197 GCA_003315975.1 Lactifluus echinatus | reverse complement strand
GCGATCACGTCTCCATTTGAGCTTTTCTCCGACTACACTGCCCACACGAAATTCCCCGCCCCTCACCCACGGCCCGAGGTGCTACGCAACGTCACAATAGAGAACATGAAGATCCATACTTCTGGCAAGAAGATCCTCGCTGATGGGGTCGTGCACGCGCGAATCGCCTTTCCCGAGGGCATGGAGTTGATGCTGAACGTTAGCCGGGTGCTACCGGACGTACTCATCTTTGATGGACCACTGCCAACGTCATCCGCTGTACCGACAAGATCAACACGAACAAGTACAACAAAAGGCAGCCACCACAAAGACCCCTCCGACGTGCCGCCGGCAGCTCCACTCCCTACTCCACTCCCACCGCGCGCCTTTGCGCGCGTCCGGCCGAATACCTGGCTCATCGCAGGGAGTACGCCTACCGCACCGCGCCGCGATTGGAACGAGCACGGGCACACGACACTACTAGTCTCGGCGGGGTTTGCAGACGTCCTGCTCGAGGTGCTGCCTGGGCGCGAGCGCGAGTTCCGTAGCTTTGTGGGTAAGGTGATCTTCAGCTCTGGTGATGGCGCCTTGGCGGGCGTGCAGGGTGTAGCTGCTGTTGGCGTGCATATTGAGGGATTGTCAATTGGGGAGGACGGTGATGATGTAGATGACGAGGCCGGTCTCAGTGTTGATGGTGGATTACTACTGACAGACTTGCCATTCCAGGGGAGCGTAAGGGTTGGGAGGAGGGGCTTGCATTGAGAGCGGTTGGATTGCCGATGGCACCCGTGCCCATGGCTCACTTCTTGCTGTCTACGAGTAGAAGACTGCACAGTAGTATATTACCGCCACACCTTTTAACATGGTCCGTTTGAGTACTGTATGTACCTGTGATGATAGAGTCTGTTCTATACTACAGTCCTCTGAGTTGGCGCGACAAAGGCCGTTGTATCAATCGGGGGTCTGTTCGGATTGATAGCTGCATGTGAGCCAGTACCCAAAAAAGAATGATTCAATCGCAAGTTGTCAAAATGAGTAAACATTGAGTGATTGAGCCAGTACGTATACACGATATTGTCCCACGGTAGACGAGTCGGATCGGATGCACTCGGCACTCGGTGAACATGAGGATGAGGTTTACAACAGACTCGTAAGTAGTACATGTTGCGCACGGAGCTGTGTGCGCAGTTCGAGATGTGGGACCGGGTGACTACTTAAACCAGTTGCCGTCTAAGGGTTAAGAACAAGAACACGACCATATGAAGAAACAAGTTGGGCAGTTGTACTGCGTCCTCATGGCAACGTGCCTGAAAGGTTTAATTTTTTTTGGACTAGAGCAACAGCGCGCCTCGCTTCCTAGGGGTATATAATTCACTCGAATGTCCGTTTTCTGAGCTCTCACAGCTGACCTTTGGGAACTGGCATTCGTGAGTCCAACGCTCTTACACGTCCACGTCCCCATTGCAGAAGTAGCTAACCTGTCATCTACTTATCACTCATTAGCGCACCTTGACGATCCATCAATTGCCGGGACATATTCTCGCTACTATTTCTCCAGCAATGTTTATCCAGTGGCGCCTCTCAAACCCGATAGGTAGTCCTTCTAAGATCCAGATGGCGGGAACGCGCGCTGTACATTACCGGACGAAATCAAGCATTCAACGAGGACAGGGTATGTGTTATGCGCCTCGGCCACAATAAGCACTGATTTTTTAGTGCAGGTTGGATTTACCCGCGAGTGACAATTGCAGCTATCCCCAACCATGTCCTCCTAGACATCTTCGAGTTCTGTCAGCCAAACGCAATTTACATCGGGAACATGCCCTGCCAGATGTGGCCATGGAATAGGCTAGTGCACGTATGCCAAAAATGGCGACACATTGTGTTTACGTCACCACGCCGTCTCAAGCTGTACCTTCGCTGCACAGACAAAACACCTGTGAAGGAGACATTGGATGTCTGGCCACTATTGCCTATTTTAATAAGTTCACACTCGATATTTGGGGGCAATGTTACAGCCCCACTCGAGCACCGTGATCGCATACATCAGATTCACTACGATGGTGAACCAGGTTGGCCCGTGGAGAAATTCGTAACAGCTGCAGTACTGTAGGAGCCATTTCTTGCACTGAAGCGTCTTATAATTTTTCCGAAATCTTTCAAGTACCACAACTACGATTACAACACGGCGTCGGTAACGCTACCTGGCACGTTCTTGGGAGGATCTGCCCCACGTCTTGAATTTTTCGGATTGGACGGGATTGCATTTCCGGCATTACCTAAATTCCTTTTGTCGACCCGTGACCTTGATTCACTCGTCCTTTGGAATATCCCGCTTACTGGCTACATTTCACCCGGGACACTTGTTGAGGCACTCTCCGGATTGACCAAGCTCAAATTCCTTACCATCGAATTTGCATCGGCTTCTCGACTCAACAGAAATTCGCCACCCCTGCTACGCGTCTCCCTTTCTGCTCTCACCAATCTGGACTTCCATGGATCTAGCGAGTACCTGGAAGACTTCGTGGCTAGAATCGATGCTCCTCGACTTCGTGTATTTGGTATAGAGTTCTATAATCAACTCCTTTTCGAGATCTCGCAACTCCCGCCGTTTCTTAGTCGCACGTGGATGCTTCCGTCGCCCGGCCAAGTGGAGGTCGAGTTCGGCGGTAACGGCGTCGTGACCAGTCTCAAATCACAAAGTGGGACATACAACATGTTTTCCTTACTTATCTTATGCACAGCGACTGATTGGCAAGTCTCATCTATCGCACAGATATACGACCAGCTTTCGTTTTTCCTCTCAGTTGGAGAGCTCAAGATCTGCGACTGCGACCTATATCCCCCAGAATCAATTTTACAAGTCGACATGGACAACACACAGTGCTTGGAGCTTCTTCGTCCATTCACTGCCGCTAGAACACTGCGCATCTCTGGTCGGCTGCAGTCGTTCATCGTGGCTGCGCTACAGGAGCTCACTGGGGAAAGGGCCATGGAAGTACTACTTTCGCTGCATGATTTACACCTAGAGAACGACCTAGAGAACGACCTAGAGAACGATTCATCGTCCGAGCCTGATTACGAAGTTATTAAACCGTTCATCGCCGCTCGTGAAGTCTCCCATCGCCCCATCACTGTCCATCACTTCGACTACTGATGATTGTCATTCCGACCCGAAAACTGATAAATGGAAACTAGTATATGCCTCCGTTGGCTCATTCCATCAGCGCTCGGCGCTTCCTTTCACTACCAGTGACTTTCTTTATGCCCTCCTTAAACACCTTTTGCTCTTACTCCTCCACTATCGTCTCGCTCTATTGACATTCAAACTTAGTTTGTACTATGAACGAACGCTCAGTGTAATATGATGCGATGGATATGATGTTTAAAGCAAATTTTATAGCGCTGATTTGAATAAGGATACCAGAAAAATGAGGAATTATACGCCCCAGCTCTCAGCACCATCTCCACCACCAAGACACACGCCTATCTCACTTGCAACTCGTATTCGAGATGCGGCTCGAAGCAAATCATTAGTGTAAGTAGAGACACTATCGGAGGCAAGGTAGGGTGAAGGTGGCTCCACACCACCCTTATATTGTGTGTTTTCGTCGTCCGAATAGTTTCCAAAGTGTGTGTGAGACCCCATTCAAGCTCAGGGGCGCGCGTCAAAGTCGTTATAGTGGTGGCCAGCTTCATAGAAAGAGAGTCAGACCAACATGGACCTCTGTTGTGTCGGAGACTCCTGGTATCATCATCTACCGTTGCTCATTGGCAGAATCTGGGGTAGGCGTGTTGGTAGCTGTGGAACGTATGACGCGTTCGTCGATGGTAATTGATAGAGCAAGGCGACGTGAACATGACCGGGGGCTTCGCAAACCAAATCTCCCATCAATGCTGTCTTTGTCGACTATTCTGAAGCTGAGAGGCGCCAGAGATATTTCCGCGTCTGAAAGCATATTGCTCACCCGTTTTACCACCGTTGTTGTTGTGTTATCGTACACCACTCCCAGTCGGAGATAGAGCGGGAGTCCACATGAATTCCGGTTGATATCTGTCTGAGTCTACACGGGCCTGGAGAAAACAACTGCACAAACACCATAAAGACTGGTACATCTCTGATGACGTCTGACCGGCACCACCACTCCCTTTTCTACTCCCACCGCGCGCAAAGGTGCGCGTCTGGCCGAATACCTGGCTCATCACAAGGAGCACCGTGCCGCGACTGGAACGAGCGCGGGCACATGACGTTGCTAGTCTCGATTGTGTTTGCAGACGTCCTGCTCGAGATGCTGCCTGAGCGAGAGCTCGAGTTGCGTAGCTTCGTGGATAAGGTGATCTTCAGCTCTGGTGATGGCACCTTGGCGGGCGTGCAGGGTGTCGCTGCTGTTGACGTACAGATTGAGGGATTGCAAATTGGGGAGGACAGGGACGAGGATGATGTAGATGACGAGGCCAGTCTCAGTGTTGATGGCAGATTACCACTGACAGACTTGCCATTCCAGGTAGGCGTGAGGGTTCGGAGGAGAGTATCACTGCCGCGCCTTTTGACATGGTCCGTTTGAGTGCTGTATGTCCCTGCGGTGATAGTGCCTGTTCTATACTACAGTCCTCAGAGTTTGTACGACAAAGGCGATTGTGCCTATCGGGCGTCTAGTCGGATTCGTAGCTGTGAGCCAGTTGCAAGGGGTCAAAATGAAGCGTTTACGCCCAAGTACATGGAGTGGAGCCAGTACGTATACACGATACCATCCCACGGTAGACGACTCAGATCAGATGCATTCTGTGAGCGTTTACTCGAAGCACATGAGCATGAGGTTTACAACAGACTCGTAGGTAGTTGTTGGGTTGTTCGCGCTGTGAAATGGTGTGGGTGTGAGACCGGGCCGGGTAAACAACCAAAAGTGCCGATGATTGAATATCTTATCTAAGCATACAGTATGTGTTAAGAAGTTAAGAAGTTAAGCAAAGCATACTGTATGTGTTAAGAACATAGTAGAACAAACAAGTCGGGAAGTGTGCTGCGTACCCATGGTGTACAACGTGCGCTAAAAACCACAGCTTTGTTTCCCTTAGATCAGGGATTTATAACTCACTCGAATGTCCGTTTTCTGAGCTCTCACAGCTAACCTTTGGTTTAGGCTGGCTTTGGTGAGTCCAAGACTCTTACACACCCCCATCGCAGAAGTAGCTGACCCGTCATCCACCTATCCCTCATTAGCACACCGTGAGGATCCATCAACTCTCGGGATACATTCTCGCTATTATGTCTCCAGCAAATCGTACAATGTTTATCCAGAGGCGCCTCTCAGACCCGATAGATAGTCCTTCTAAGATCCACAAGGCCGGAATGTGCGTTGTACATTACTGGAAGAAATCAAGCATTCAACGAGGACAGGGTATGTGCTATGCGCCTCGGCTACAATAAGCCCTGATTTGTTTAGTGCAGGTCGGATTTACCCGAGAGTGACAATTGCAGCTCTCCCCGATGACGTCCTCCTAGACGTTTTCGAGTTCTGTCAAGCAGTTGCAGGTTTGCTCGATACCACAATGACCATGGTATGGCCATGGCACAGACTAGTGCACGTATGCAAAAAATGGCGACACATAGTGTTTGCGTCACCATCCCGTCTCAAGTTGTACCTTCGCTGCACAGACAAAACACCTGTGAAGGAGACATTGGATGTCTGGCCACCGTTGCCTATTATACTATATTCAGACTCCTCGATTTTTGGAGACAATTTCACAGCCGCACTCGAGCACCGTGATCGCATACATGAGATTTGCTTCTCTGGTGAACCAGGTTGGCCCGTGGAGAAAATCGCAACAGCTGCAGTACTGCAGGAGCCATTTCTTGCCCTGAAGCGTCTTGTACTTCACAATGACAATTTCAAGACGGCTTCGCTAACGCTTCCTGACACGTTCTTGGGAGGATCTGCCCCACATCTTGAGTGGCTCAAAATGCTCGGGATTGCATTTCCGGCATTACCTAAATTCCTTTTGTCGACCTGTGACCTTGTTATACTCACCCTTTGGGAGATCCCGCTTACTGGCTACATCTCACCCGGGACACTGGCTGCAGCCCTCTCCAGATTGACCAAGCTCAAATACCTTGTCGTCGAATTTGCATCTCCGAATTCGCGGCCCAATAGAATACCGCCACCCCTGCTACGCGTCTCCCTTTTTGCTCTCACAAAGCTGGTCTTCCATGGATCTAGCGAGTACCTGGAAGACTTCGTGGCCAGAATCGATGCTCCTCAACTTCATGTATTTCATATAAAGTTCTATAACCAACTCCTCTTCGACATCTCGCAACTCCCGCAGTTTATTAGTCGCACGAGGATGCTCCCGTCACCCGGCCGAGCGGACATTGTTTTCTACGGTAGCAGCGTCGATTTCAGTCTCAAATCACAAAGTGGGACATACAAAGAACTCAGCATATCGATTTCATGCACAGCGACTGATTGGCAAGTCTCATCTATCACACAGATATGCGACTACCTCTCGTTCCTCCTGTCAACTATAGAAGAGCTCAAGATCTGGGAATACCAACCTAACCCAATATCAACAGAGAAAGTTAACGTGGACAGCGCACAATGGTTGGAACTTTTTCGTCAATTCACTGCTGCCCGGACTCTGTGCGTGTCTGGAAAGCTCAAGTCGTTCATCGTAGCTGCACTCCAAGAGCTCACTGGGGAAAGGACCATGGAGGTACTGCCTTCGCTGCAAGATTTCCACCTAGAGAACGATCCATCGCACGGACTTGATTATGAAGTTATTAAACCGTTTATCGCCGCTCGTGAAGTTTCCCATCACCCCATTACTGTCCATCACCTCGGCTGGTGGAGATCATCATTCCGACTCCGACCCCAAAACTAATAAATGAAAATTAGTACATGCCTCCGTTTGTTCATTCTTCATTCTAAAAGCACTCAGTGCTTCCTTTCACTATTAGTGACTTTCTTTATGTGCACCTTACTCTTTTTGCTCCTACTCCTCCGCTATCCTCGCTCTGCTGATATCTAAACTTAGTTTGTACCATGGACGAACACTCAGTATTGTATGATACGATCGATACGATCGGCCAAAGCAAATTTTATATTTCATATCAAACACCCAACTCTCAGCATCACCACCACCAACACACACGCCTAACTCACTTGCAATTCATATTCGAGATGCGGCTCGAGGTAAATCATTAGTGTAAGTGTGGACAACCACAGGAGGCAAGGCGATGTGAAGGTGGCTCCACACCATCCCTACAATGTGTATTTTCATTTCGTTTCGTCGTCCGAATCGTTTCTAAATCAAGTGAGGCCTCATGCAAGCTCAGGGGCGCGCGTCAAAATCGTTATAGTGGTGGCCAGCTGCATAGAAGCGGAGTCAAGCTAACATAGACATCTGTCGGAGACACCTGGTACCATCATCTGTCGTTGCTAATGGGCAGAGTCTACTAGTAGGTAGGCGTATTGGTAGCTGTGGAATATGAATCTCCCATCGATCTTATCTTTGTCTTTGTGAACTATACTGAAGCTGATAGGCGCCAGAGATATTTCCGCATCCCAAACATATTGCTCACCCGTTTTACCACCGTTGTCGTACACCACTCCCAGTCGGAGGTAGAGCGGGGGTCAGCATGAAATCCGGCTGATATCTCTCTGAGTCTACACAGTCCTGGAGAAAACAACTGCACATACATCATAAAGACTGGTGCATCTCTGATGACATCTTACCGGCGCAGCCACTCCCTTCTCCACTCCCACCGCGCGCCTTTGCGTTGCGCGCGTCCGGCCGAATACCTGGCTCATCGCAAGGAGTACGCCTACCGCACTGCACCGCGACTGGAACGAGCATGGGCACACAATGCTGCTAGCTTCGGCGGGGTTTGCAGATATCCTGCCCGAGGTGTTGCCTGCATCAGCAATTTGGCAATTTAGTTTCCAGTTTTATTCAGTTTTTATGGTTTCCTGGGTTTCACAAAACCTGGGAACCAGGAAACCAGGAAACCACTAAGTCCTATGACAGGCTGCTACTACAGTGATTTACAGTACAAATCTGGGTAATTACAATAAAGTAATAAATTCATAGGTATGATGGTCAATAAAATGGTTAATGAAGAAATAATAAAAGCTATCTAGTGCCATGATAACTGAAATCATCAGGGATCCATGATGAACCATACACAGGCAGGAGGTGTGCACCTTGAGCAATTGTATCAATGTTGACAACTTCAACAGTTGGTTGCCCCTGCCTTAAAAATCTTGACAAAGTCAAAGAAAGCCATCTTGGACTCTTGGAGTATATATAAAAATTTGCTTACAGTACATGAATTTTACTATAACTCAGTATATGTAGCTACTAGACACATTTTAGTAGGTTTCTGTGGTTTCCATGGTTTCCATAGTTTCCATGGCACTTCAATTTGAGAGGTTTCCTGAAAATCAGACATGGGTTTCCAGGTTCTGAAGTTTCCTGGTTTTTTCCAGTTTTTTCTGGTTTTATTTGGTTTCTTGGGTTGAGCAACCACTGGAAACTAAAATGCTTAATTACTGATGTGGGCGCAAGCACGACTAGTATAGCTTTGTGGCTAAGGTTGTCTTCAGCTCTGATGATGGCGCCTTGGCGAACGTGCAGGGTGTCACTGCTGTTGGTGTACAAATTGAGGGATTGTCAATTGGGGAGGATGAGGATGAGGACGATGTAGATGACGAGGCCGGTCTAAGTGTTGATGGCTGATTACTACTAGACAGACTTGCCGTTCCAGGGGAGCGTAAGGGTTGGGAGGAGAGGCTTGCATTGAGAGCGGATGGATCGCCAATGGCACCCGTGGCTCACTTTTTGTTGTCTACGGGTAGAAGAATGCACAGTATTATATTACCGCCGCAGCTTTTAACATGGCACGTTTGAGTACTGTATGTACCTGTGATGGTAGAGCTGTGATGGTAGAGTCTGTTCTATACTACAGTTCTCAAAGTTGTTGCAACAAAGGCCATTGTGCCTATCGGGCGTCTGATCGGCCGCGGATAGCTGTGATCCAGTACCCAAAAATGGTTCAATTGCAAGTGGTTAAAATGCGTTAGCGTTTACGCCCAAGATCGTGGAGTGGAGCCATATGCATAATGTATAATGGTATCGTCCCAGGGTAGACGAGTCGGATCGGATGCACTCGGTGAGCGTTTACTCAAGCACATGACCATGAGCGAGGATGGGGTTTACGACAGACTCGTATATAGTACATGTCGCTCGCGCACGGAGCTGTTCGCGCTGTGAGAGATGTGGGACTAGGCGCGCGACTAAAGCTTTCCAATTTCCTATCTGGGCTGAGCATACGTAAGCACCGCCATCGCATCAGACCTCCCGCGTGTCAGGCAACGTTTCCCAGACAACCTCACTTCCTAGGGATATATAATTCAAGTAGCTGACCTGTCATCCACCTATCTCTCATTAGCGCACTTTGAGGATCTATCAACTCTCGGGACACATTCTCGTTACTATTTCTCCAGCAAATCGTACAATGCTTATCCCGAGGTACCACTCAGACGCTATAGATAGTCCTTCTAAGATCCACAAGATAGGACCGCGCGTTGTACGTTACCGGAAGAAGTCAAGCGTTCAACGAGGACAGGGTATATCTTATGCACCTCGGCCACAATAACGACTGATTTATTAATTGCAGGTCGGATTTACCCGAGAGTGACAATTGCAGCTATCCCCGACCATGTCCTCTTAGACATCTTCGAGTTCTGTCAGCCAGATCGAGTTTTGTTCCATGCCATAATTATTGTGTGGCAATGGAATAGGCTAGCGCACGTATGTCAAAAATGGAGACACATAGTGTTTGCGTCACCACGCCGTCTCAAGCTGTACCTTGGCTGCAATGACAAAACACCTGTGAAGGAGACACTGGATGTCTGGCCACCGTTGCCTATTATACTACATTCATACACGAATTTTGGGGACAATTTCACAGCCGCACTCGAGCACCGTGATCGCATACATCAGATTTACTTCACTGGTACACTAGGTTGGCCCGTGGAGCAATTCGTAACAGCTGCGGTACTGCAGGAGCCATTCCTTGCACTGAAGAAACTTGTACTTAATCCGAGTTATCCTTACAATTACAACTACACGACGGCTTCGTTAACGCTTCCTGGCACGTTCTTGGGATGTTTCGCCCCACGTCTTGAATCGCTCGAATTGGATGGGATTGCATTTCCGGCATTACCTAAATTCCTTTTGTCGACCCGTGATCTTATTACACTTTCTCTTTTAAAGATCCCGCCTACTGGCTACGTTTCACCTGGCACACTGGTTGCAGCCCTCTCTGGACTGACCAAGCTCAAACACGTTACCATCGGATTTGCATCCCCGGCTTCTCGGCCCAACAGAAACCCGCCACCCCTGCTACGCGTCTCCCTTTCTGCTCTCACCAAGCTGGCCTTCCTTGGATCTAGCGAGTACCTGGAAGAGTTCGTGGCCAGAATCGATGCTCCTCGACTTCATGAATTTCATATAATCTTCAATAATCAACTGCTTTTCGACATCTCGCAACTCCCGGAGTTTCTTAGTCGCACAAGCATGCTTCCGTCACCCGGCCGAGCGGAGATTGTGTTCGGCAGTAGAAGCGTGAAGATCAGTCTCAACAAATCACAAAGTGGGACATACAAAGGACTCGTCATAATGATTTTATGCACAGCAACTGATTGGCAAGTCTCATCTATCGCACAGATATGCGACCAGCTTTCGTTTTTTTTCTCATCTGTTGAAGAGCTCAAGATCTGGGAATGCGAACCCAATCTAATGTCAACAGAGCAAGTCGACAGCACACAATGGTTGGAACTTTTTCGTCCATTCACTGCTGCCCGGAGTCTGCGTGTGTCTGGCAAGTTGAAACCGTTCATCGTGGCTGCGCTGCAAGAGCTCACTGGGGAAAGGACCATGGAGGTTCTACCTTCGCTGCAAGATTTTCACCTAGAAAACGATCCATCGCCTGGGCCTGATTACGATGTTATTAAACCGTTTATCGCTGCTCGTGAAGCCTTCCATCGCCCCATCACTGTACATTTCCTCGACTTCCGGGGATCGTCATTCCGACCCTTCCTCATCCCGGACGTTATTTATTGATCATATCAATCCATTTAAAGTCCCTTCATTCGCACCTGTCATCTCCCAATTTGATAAATGGAAACTAGTATATGCCTCCGTTTGTTCATTCTATCAGCACTCAACGCTTCCTTTCACTACCAGTGACTTTCCTTATACGCACCTTAAACTCCTTTTGCTCCTACTCCTCCGTCATCGTTTCGCTCTGTTGACATATAATGATCAATATGATTGGCCAAAGCAAGTTTTATATTTTATATCAATTATTACAGCGCTGATTGAATAAGGAAGCCAAAGAAATGAGGAATTACTGTATGCCGCCCAACTCTCAGCACCGTCTCCACCACCAAGACATACGCCTAGGCATCTTACTTGCAACTCGTATTCAAGATGCGGCTCGAGGCAAATCATTAGTGTAAGTGGGGACACTATCGGATGCAAGGCATGGTGACCGTGGCTGGACATCACCGTTATAATGTGTGTTTTCGTCGTCCGAATCGTTTCCAAACCTGAAGTGTGACCCCATGCCAGCTCAGGGGCGCGCGTCAAAGTCATTACTGTGGTGGCCAGCTGCATAGAAGCTGAGTCAGGCTAACATGGACGACCTCTGTCGTGTCTGAGACACCTGGTATCATCAACTGCCGTTGCTCATTTACAGAGTCTAGGGTAGGCGTGTTGGTAGCTGTGGAAAATGAATCTCCCATCTATGTTATCTTTGTCTTTGTGATCGACTATACTGAAGCTGAGAGGCGCCAGAGATATTTCCGCGTCCTTGCTCATCCGTTTACCACCCGTTGTTGTGTTGTCGTACGCCGCTCCCAGTCAGAGGTAGAGCGGGAGTCCACATGAAATCCGGTCGATATCCGTCTGAGTCTACACAGACCCGGAGAGAACAGCTGCACAAACATCATGAATACTGGTACATCTCTGATGACGTCTGACCGGCGCTGCCACTCACTGCCCCACTCCCACTAGCCACACACGCCTTTATGCGAATCTGGCCAAAACATACAGCCAATCACAGAGAGTGTGCCCACCTTCTCATGCCACGACTGCGACGAGGGTCGCGGGCGCACGAGGTTGAACTTCCAGTGTGGCTTACCGATATCTAGAAGCACAGAGCGAATACAGCTCGCCTAATTTTTGTGTGTGAGGTGATCAGTTCTGGTGAGGGCTTCGTTGCTGTTGCCATGCAGATTGAGGGATTGCCGAGCGGGGAAGGTGGGGTAAAGTTGATGAAGGAAGTTGAAGACGTAAGACTTAAGTAAGTTCACAGCCAGTCTTGGTGTTCCGGACCGGAAGGGCGTGCGGGAAACTACCACCACACCCACACCTTTACATGTTCCGTTTGAGTGCCGCATGTGCCTCTGATATCGGTTCAAAATTACTGCCTTTGGTAGCTGTGATGCAGTACTAGTGCTCCAGAGGCCCAGACGATCGCGATCTTCCAAGTTGTTTCAGGATGTCGAGCCTTGTACGCCGTCTGCAAGAAAGATTGGAGATGGAGGACGTGGCGTGGACATGGTATGTCCGGTCATCCGGTTTAGCGCTTTCGATTTCGAGCCAGCCCTGTGATAGCCTGAGCACGCCACCCATACCCGTGACCACGACTCCTGACATCCTTCCTTTCCGCACTGCTATACACGACGACGAAGACGCCCCATGCGCGCCATTACTCGTGGTGTAGTGTCTAGCAATCGGAACACCAGCCTCCTGACGCCCCGCCACCTGCCCGCAACATCGTCACACTTGCTGTGCTCTCATTCTCTTCACTGCGCCTCGCCGTCGTGGCCGCCGTTGCCGCGATCGTTGCCGTGAATATATTCTTTCATTGAACGTAGCCACCTTTCTCCCTCACCGCTTCTTCGCCATCTCTGCCTTCTCATCCGCCTCGCTTGTTCACCGCTTCACTGTTGCCTCGCCGCCTTCGGTCATTAAGCAGTATCCACCTGCAGCCTTCGCCTCCCTGTCGTCTCCTTGTCAGCGTTGCAGTCTCGCTGCTCGCTCCACGTCACGTTTCCGCGTCGCAGTCGCCGGTCCCGACATTAGTTGAGGGGTGTTATGCGATTGAAAAAGCACACATCTAGTGTTACGGTATGTTAAATGTCGCTGTTCGCTGTCGTCTTTAATTCACCAGAATTGGATAGGTACTGCCCCGCTCAAACATGATGCAGGTGGTGAAATTGAGTAGACGTTTGCAGATATAACTTGAACGATCTACTAGCAACATAGCGTGGAATCAAAACACGATATACGTCATCTCACAGTAAATGATGACTCGGAATCGATGAGCATTAAAGTCGAAGCGCATGAGATTTACAGAACAGATTTGAAGGTCGTACGACCGGTAACAATACAGATGCTCCCACCTTTGACACGGCATCTTATACAGAGACATCGGGCTGGATGTGGGATATTATCAAGCCCTTGTGTGATGTCGCTCACGGAATTGTTCGTGTTATGAGAGGTGTGGGACTGCCGCATGTATGAAGGCTCTTTTCCGCGACTGTGGTCCTAATGTCGGTATGCCGGGCTGTAATTTACTTTCGGATATGTTATGTCCCCATTGTGTCCAAGCACCGCCCATCGGTGGGGCTGAGAAGAGAAGACAGCCATGCTCTGAACTTGATGCAATAGAGAGCCAAATGTCATGCATGCGATCACGACACAAAAGACATACTATTCCCTCCTTGCATGCCCAATTTCTTCAGGGGACGTCGAACGCGCGTTGTTGCATTACGGATATTCGAAGGGTTATCTATAAGAACTGAGAGACACAGCGGGATAGTCATCGAGCGATGCCAATACTCCCTACTTGGGAAGTTGTCTAATTAGGGATAAGCGAATAAAAAATCAGCTACTTCTGCAAGGGACAGGTTAAAGCTTTGAACTTGTCGATGAAAGTTCACCAAATATAAGAGCTCAGGGCGTTCAAAACTGAAGAGGGCCTAGGGAAGGGCGAGAACTTCCACGGTACGCATGAAATCAGACCAATATCTGAGCATGCACGGCAGCAGAGAGAACAGCCACACTACTCGTCAAAACATCATGAAGGCAGGAACATCTCCATCTCTGACGACGCACGACCGTTGCCTCCACTCCCGTCCCCACTCCCACCATGCGCCTTTGCGCGCGTCTGGCTCATCGCAATGAGCACGCCTACCACACCGCGCTGCGACTGGGGCGAGCGCGGGCACACGACGCTGCTAGCCTTAGCAGGGTTTGCAGATGTCCTGCTCGAAGTGCTCCCTGGGCGCGAGCGCGAGTTGCACAGCTTTGTGGGTAGGGTGACCCTCAGCTCTGCTGATGGTGCCTTGGCGGGCGTGTAGGGTGTCGCTGCTGTTGGCGTGCAGATTGAGGGATTGTCAATTGCAGAGAACGGGGACGGGGACGATGTAGATAACGAGGCCAGTCTCAGCGTTGATGGCGGATTACCACTGACAGACTTGCCGTTCCAGGGGATCGTGGGGGTTGGGAGGAGAATATTACTGCCACACCTTTTAACATGGTCCGTTTGAGTACTGCATTTACGGGTGTTGATAGAGTCTGTTCTATCAAAGTTGGCGGAACAAAGCCCACTGTGCCGCTCGGGCGTCTGATTGGATTGATAGCTGCTACGTATACACGATATCGTCCCACGGTAGACGAGTCGGATACGGATGCACCTGGTGAGGGTTTACTCGAAGCATATGAGCATGAAGTTTACAACAGACTCGTAAGTATCGCGCTGAGAGATGTGGTACCGGACATAGAGATGAAGTGCTACATGGGGTTCTGCACCCCGAGGCGCACAATAATCTATTCCAAAAAAAAAAAAAGTGGTACCGGGTGATTTGGGGCAGTGCCGATTGGATATTTTATGTAATCGTAATTTATTAAATCAGGTTTAAGCATACACTTGGTATCATAAACTTAGTACCACCATCAGACCGCCGTGTGTTAAAAACACAGCCACGCTTCTATGAAGAAAGAAGTCAGGCAGTGTGCTGCGTCCTCGTAGTGAACAACGTGCGCGAAAATTTCCCATGGACTAGAACCACAGCCTCGCTTCCTAGGGATATATAATTCACTCAAATGTCCGTTTTCTGAGCTCTCACAGCAAACCTTTGGGAGCTGGCATTCGTGAGTCCAACGGCCTTACACATCCTCATCGCAGAAGTAGCTGACCTGTCATCCACGTATCCCTCATTAGCCCACCTTGACGATCTCTGTCGGGACACATTCTCGCTACTATTTCTCCAGCAAACTGGTCGAATTTATTCAGTGGTGCCTCTCAGACCCGATAGGTAGTCCTTCTAAGATCCACAAGGCGGGAATGCGCGTTGTACATCACCGGAAGAAATTAATCTTTCAACAAGGGCAGGGTATGTGTTATGCGCCTTGGCGGCCACAATACCGATTGATTTGTTTGATTATTGCAGGTCGGATTTACCCGAGAGTGACAATTGCGGCTATCCCCGACCATGTCCTCCTAGACATCTTCAAGTTCTGTAGGCCAGATGAAGATTTTGTCGATACCACCATGACTGTAGTGTGGCAATGGCATAGGCTAGTGCACATATGTCAAAAATGGAGACACATAGTGTTTGCATCTCCACGCCGTCTCAAGCTGTACCTTCACTGCACAGACAAAACACCTGTGAAGGAGACACTGGATGTCTGGCCACCGTTGCCTATTGTAATAGATTCACACTCCTCGATGTTTGGAGACAATGTTACAGCTGCACTCGAGCACCGTGATCGCATACATGAGATTTACTTCACTGGTGAACCAGGTTGGCCCGTGGAGCAATTCGCAACAGCTGCAGTACTGCAGGAGCCATTTCTTGCACTGAATGGCCTTGAAATTTTTCTGAGTTATTCTTACAAGTACAATTACAACACTGCTTCGCTAACGCTTCCTGACACGTTCTTGGGAGGATCCGCCCCGTGTCTTGAATCGCTCGAAATGGACGGGATTGCATTTCCAGCATTACCTAAATTCCTTTTGTCGACCGGGGACCTTGTTACACTCTCTCTTTTGAAGATCCCGCCTACTGGCCACATTTCACCCGGGACACTGGTTGCAGCCCTCTCCGGACTGACCAAGCTCAAATACCTTGCCATCGGATTTGCATCCCCGACTTCCCGACCCAACAGAAAACCGCCGCCCATGCTACGTGTCTCCCTTTCTGCTCTCACCGAGCTGGTCTTCTGTGGATCTAGCGAGTACCTGGAAGACTTCGTGGCCAGAATCGATGCTCCTCGACTTGATGAATTTTATATAAAGTTCTATAATCAACTCCTTTTCGACATCTCACAACTCCCGGAGTTTCTTAGTCGCACGAGTATGCTTTCGTTACCCGACCGAGCGGAGGTTGTGTTCGGCAGTAGCAGCATTAAGATCAGTCTTAAACCACAAAGTAGGACATACGAAGAACTCAACATATCGATTTTATGCACAGCGACTGATTGGCAAGTCTCATCTATTGCACAAATATGCGACAAGCTTTCATTTTTCCTAGAGCTGAAGAAAAGCGACCAACTTCGCCGAGAATTAATTTGTCAAGTCGACATGGACAACACACAGTGCTTGGAGCTTCTTCGTCCGTTCACTGCCGCTCGAACACTCCGCATATCTGGTCGGCTGCAGTCGTTCATCGTTGCTGCGCTACAAGAGCTTACTGGGGAAAGGGTCATGGAGGTACTACCTTCGCTGCAAGATTTCCACCTAGAGAACGATCCATCACCCGGGCCTGATGACGAAGTTATTAAACCGTTCATCGCTGCTCGTGATGTCTCCGATCACCCCATCACTGTCCATCACCTCAACTAGTGGAGATCATCATTTCGACCCCAAAACTGATAAATGGAAACTAGTATATGCCTCCATTTGTTCATTCCATCAGCGCTTCCTTTCACTACCAGTGATTTTCTTTATACGCACCTTAAACACCTTTTGTTCCTATTCTTCCGCCATCGTCTCGCTCTGTTGACCTTTAAACTTATTTTGTGCCATGGAGAACGCTCAGTGTAATAAGATACGATCGATATGATTGGCCAAAGCAAATTTTATAGCGCTGATTTGAATAAGGTAACCAGAAAATGAGTTATACACCCCAACTCTTAGCACCGTCTCCACCCCCAAGACACGCCTATCTCACTTGCAACTCGTATTTGAGATGCCGCTCGAGGAAAATCATTAGTGTAAGTGTGGACACCACCGGAGGCAAGGCAAGGTGAATGTGGCTCCACACCACCCTTATTATGTGTGTTTTTGTCGTCCGAATCGTTCCAAACTTGAGGTGAGGCCCCATGGAAGCTCAATGGCGCGCGTCAAAGTCGTTATATAGTGGTGGCCAGCTGCATAGACGCAGAATCAAGCTAACATGGACCTCTGTCGTGTCTGAGACACCTGGTGTCATTATCTGCCGTCGCTCATTGGCAGAGTCTGGGATAGGCGTGATGGTAGCTGTGGAACGTACTATGACATCGTCGATGGTCATTAATAGAGCAAGGCGACCGGGGGCTTCGCAGACAAAATCTTCCATCGACATTATCTTTGTGATAGACGATTCTGAAGCTGAGAGGCGCTAGAGATATTTCCGCGTCCGAAACATATTGCTCACCCGTTTTACCACCGTTGTCGTTGTGTTGTCGTCCGCCACTCCCAGTCGGAGATAGAGCGGGAGTCCGCATGAAACCCGGTTGATATCTGTCTGAGTCTACACAGGCCCGGAGAGAACAATTGCACAAACACCATGAAGACTGGTACCTCTCTGATGACGTTTGACTGGTGCCGCCACTCCCTTCTCCACTCCCACAGCGCGCCTTTGCGCGCATCCGGCCGACTACCTGGCTCATCGCAAGGTGTATGCCAACCTCACCGCGCTGCGACTGCAACGAGCGCGGGCACATGACGCTGCTAGCCTTGGCGGGGTTTTAGACGGTCCTGCTCGAAATGCTGCCTGGGCACGGGCGTGAGTTGCGTAGATTTGTGGGTAAGGTGATCTTCAGCTCTGGGGATGGCGCCTTGGTGGGCGTGCAGATTGCGAGAGTGCCAATTGGGGAGGACAAGGGCGGGGATGGTGTAGATGACGAGGCAGGTCTCAGTGTTGATGGCAGATTACTACTACTGACAGACTTGCCGTTCCAGGGGAGCGTAAGGGTTGGGAGGAGAGGCTCGCGTTGAGAGCGGGATGGATTGCCGATGGCGCCGTGGCTCACGTTTTATTGTCTACGAGTAGAAGACTACACAGTCGTATATTACTGCCACCTTTTAACATTTATGCCCAAGTTATATCGTCCCACGGTGTGGGTAGACGTGTCGAATCGGGTGATTAAAGCCTGGGTAACTAAAGATACCTTGATCTCGGTGCAATTGATATCATATCTAAGCATACAGTAAGCACTGCCATATAGAAGCGAACAAGTCGGGCAGTGTGATGGTGTAAGGTGTACCACGTGCGCGAAAATTTACCATGATATATAATTCACTCAAATGTCCGTATTCTGAGCTCTCACAGCTAACCTTTGGGAGCTGGCATTCGTGATTTTGACGCTCTTACACAACCCCATCGCAGACGTAGCTGACCTGTCATCCACTTATCCCTCATTAGCCCACCTTGTGAATTCATCAACTGTCGGGACACATTCTCGCTACTATTTCCTCAGCAAATCGTACCATGTCTATCCAGTGGCGCTTCTCAGACTCGATAGATGGTCCTTCTGAGATCCACAATGTGGGAACGCGTGTTGTACATTACCGGAAGAAATTAATTTTTCAACAAGGAAAGGGTATGTGTTATGCGCCTCAGCCACAATAACACTGATTTATTGATTTATTTAATGCAGGTCGGATTTACCCAAGAGTGACAATTGCAGCTATCCCCGATCATGTCCTCCTAGACATCTTCGAGTTCTGTCAGTCAAATGGAATTAACCACCAGACCAGGACTATGGTGTGGCCATGGCGTAGGCTAGTGCACGTATGTCAAAAATGGCGACACATTGTGTTTGCGTCACCCCGTCGTCTTAAGCTGTACCTTCGCTGCACAGACAAAACACCTGTGAAGGAGACATTGCATGTCTGGCCACCATTGCCTATTGTACTATATTCATATTCATACCCATGGATTTTTGGAGACAACGTCACAGCCGCACTCGAGCACCGTGATCGCATACATGAGATTTACTGCGATGGTAAACCAGGTTGGGCCGTGGAGCAACTCGCAACAGCTGCAGTAGTGCAGGAGCCATTTCTTGCACTGAAGCATCTTGTACTTCACACTTTCGATTACAAGACGGCTTCGGTAACGCTTCCTGACACGTTCTTGGGAGGATCCGCCCCACGCCTTGAATCGCTTCAAATATCCGGGATTGCATTTCCGGCATTACCTAAATTCCTTTTGTCGACCCGTCACCTTGTTTCATTCTCTCTTCGGAAGATCCCGCTTACTGGTTACATCTCACCCGGGACACTGGTTGCAGCCCTCTCCGGATTGACCAAGCTCCAACAACTTGCCATCGGATTTGCATCCCCAGTTCCTCAGTCCAACAGAGACTCGCCACCCTTGCTACGCGTTTCCCTCTCTGCTCTCACCGAGCTGGTCTTCCATGGATCTTGCGAATACCTGGAAGACTTGGTGGCCAGAATCGATGCTCCTCGACTTCATCACTTTCATATACAGTTCTATAATCAACTCCTTTTCGACATCTCGCAACTCGCACAGTTTCTTAGTCGCACGAGCATGCTTCCGTCACCCGACCGAGCGGAGGTTGTGTTCGTCAGTAGCAACGTCCATATCAGTCTCAAACCACAAAGTGGGACATACAAAGAACTCAATATATCGATTTCATGCACAGCGACCGATTGGCAAGTCTCATCTATCGCACGGATATGCGACCACCTCTCGTTTCTCCTGTCAACTATAGAAGAGCTCAAGATCTGCGACTACAAATCCAACCGAATATCAACAGAGCAAGTCGACATGGACAGCACACAATGGTTGGAACTTTTTCGTCCATTCACTGCTGCCCGGACTCTGCGTGTGTATGGCAAGCTGAAGTCGTTCATTGTGGCTGCGCTGCAAGAGCTCACTGGGGAAAGGACCATGGAGGTGCTACCGTTGTCATGAGACCTCCGTTTGATGGATATTGGCATCTCGGACCCGACTGAGATGATTTCATGTTAATCATCACTGCTCGTCAATACCCCCATCACCCCGTTGTTGTTCGTTCATTCGAATGGTAGGAATTGCAACCACTCGGAGCCTGGTAAATGAAGGCCATATATATCTCCGTTTCTTCATTCCATCAGCGCTCAGTGTTTCTTTTTACTATCAGCGTTTTCCTTTACACCTGCATTAAACACCTTATACTCCTGCTTTGTCATTTCTGACACTTTAAACTTACTTTTTTTCATGGATGCGCGCTTGGTGTAATATGATATGGTTGATATCATTAGCAAAGGCAGATTTTATCGGGTACATCATAAGACAATGAAAATGAGGAGTTGGGAATCGGGAATTAGGATATGAATCGATCGGTCATTTCATGTGTGCGGCATCCATGGAGGTAGGCACACTCCTAGCCTGTCATCATCCTCACCGACTCCTAGCAGACAGTCAACTCCCTCTCCGCTGCCAATACATGCGACCCGTCTCACTTTGCGGCTTCTGTATTTGGGCTGCTGCCCGACGTAGAGATACATCGTCAGTATCAGGGCCCTGGACGCCACCAGAGACCTAAGGCAGGGCAAAGACGGCTTCACACCACCGCTATGACGTGTGCCGTCGATGCTGGTTTCGTCATAGTTTCTAAACCTGAGATGAGGCCCTATGAAAGCTCGAGGTCGCTTGCCAGCGTCGTTGTTGTGATAGTTGGCTACGAGGAAGCGAATACATGCAGACATTGGCCCCTGTGATATTGAAGACGCTTGGTACCATCACCCATCGTTGCTCATTGGCAGAGCCTGGGGTGTGTGCGCGGATAGCCATGAAACGAATGTGATACATATCGTCGACATCGTTTATATACGCAACGTGATATGGACATGGCCAGGCCTCGACGATGGAATCTCTCATTGGGGTTGTCTTTGTGTTCGATTGCGCTGAAACCGACAGGTGTTGGGGATATTCCCGAAACCACATCATGGGCTGCTGGTGACCCATTATCGTTGTGTTGTCATATGTCACCCCAAGCCAGAGATTGAGCGAGCAAGAAACTCGACGTCGATGGTAAACCGATTAATATCTGAGCACAGTATAGACTCGGAAAAAGGCGCACTGATCGAAAAATCACCACATCTCTGACAACATCCAACTGGCGCCTCCACATGCTTCCCCACTCCACCAGTCACACACGCCGCCATGCGAGTCTGGTCAAGCAACTTGCTCACCGTAAAGAGCGCATCCGCCGTCCTGCAGCGAAGCTGGGACGAGCACGGGCACAATAAGTGAGCTTCTTGGTCTGGTTTACCAATATCTTGCTCGAGGTGATTCCCACGCACAATGGTGAGTCGTAATGTCTGTAGGTAAGGTAATTTTTGGTTCGGATAAGGACAGCTGCTGTCAGTGTGTCGCTGCTCTTGGCGTGCAGGTGGATTACTACTAACAGGCTTACCTTTCCAGGGAAGTGTGAGGGTTGGGAGGAACGTCCTGCGTTGAGAGCGGATGTCGTGCCTATTGGCACCCGTATTCACCCCTTGTTGTCTATCAGTAATCAGTATGAGATTGCACAGGTTTATAAGTATATCCCTGCCACACCTTTTTACACGTTTGGGTTAGAACTGTCACGGTTTGTACCTGACCTTTGATTGTAGAGTCTGTTCTACACTGCGGTCTTCATAGTTGGCGTCGAGGGTATTGCGCCTGTCGAGAATTCGAAGGTATCAGTAGCTGGGAGCCGTGCTCTGGGAGCCATCGACAGACGACCGTGAATGAGGATGCAATTGCACCGATATCCCTGACTTCGACATTTTCGTTGTGTCGGTTTCTCCTATTATCATATATAGAACGCAGAAAAATCAAACCCGATGGCGCACTCGAGCTGTTCGCGTTGTGGGAGGTCGAAGGTGGGGGGATGGGGCCGGCGCCTACCCACGTGGCAGATATGTTAGTAATCATATCCAATCTCAATCTCTTTCACACGTGATGTGAGTTCAATGAAGTTGACGATAACGAATTGGAGCAACTTAGAGTGCTGTATCCTCACGGTGTAGTAAGTGTGCGGAAATTTCTCCTCGACGAGAGGCATATCCTCAAACGGCCCTCTTCAGTTCTGAGCGATCTGAGCTCTCAGCTAACATTTGGTGAGCTTTCATCGACAACTTCAAAGCTAAAAAAAAAAGCTTTAACCTGTCCCCATTGCAGAAGTAGCTGATTTTTCATTCGCTTATTCCTAATCAGACAACTTCCCAAGTAGGGAGTATTGGCGTCGCTCGATGATTATCCAGCTGTGTCTCTCATTTCTCATAGATAGCCCTTCGAATATCCGTAATGCAACAACGCGCGTTCGACGTTCCCTGAAGAAATTGAGCATGCAAGGAGGTGTCTTTTGTATCTTGGCCGCAGGCTTGACATTTGGCTCTCTATTGCATCAAGTTCACTTCTGGAGCAATTTGTGACAGTAATTCAGGGGCCATTTCCCGCACTGAGGCGTCTTGGAATTCAATCAACTGTTGACAACACTTCGCCAACTTTCTTCGGAGGATCTGCGCACATCTCGAATGACCTAATTTGGATGGCTCCGCATACAGGCTACGTTTCACGTTTCACCCGGGGCACTGGCGGCAGCCCTGTCCGGGTTGACCAGGCTCGCCCAACAGAAGTCAAGATCCGCCACCCTGTTGGAATTCAGTCGGTCGATCGAGTACCTGGAAGACTTGGTGGCTCGAATTGATGCTCCTCAGCTCCATGATTTTAGTATAGCACTCTATAATGAGCTCCTTTCGATTTGGTAACTTTGGCGTCGGGATCTTTCTCAAACCAAATAGTTAGACATGTCCGACGACAAAGACTCGAACTCAACCTTTGGATCTCGTCCACAGCGACAGATTGGCAACTCTCACCTATCACACAGATATGCGACCAGCCTTTGTTTCTCTCGTCAAGCATTGAAGAGCTCGATATCCGTGAAGACCCGCTCTAGCCAGTAATTTAGCAAGTCGACGCGGACAGCACATAATGATTGGATCTTTTTCGTCGATTCACTGCTGCTCAGAGTCTGCAAATATCTGGCAAGTAACAGTCGTTCATCAGGACTGCACTACAAGGGCTGACTGGGGAAAGGGCCATGGAGGTGCTACCTATTCATCACTGCTCGTCAAGCCTTCCACCACCCCGCCACTGTCCATCACTTTGAATGTTATTAGGGATTACTGCCACTCCGAGTCGAATAAACGTACAACAGTATATGTCTCCGTCTCTTCGTCCCATTACAGCCCAGTATTGCCTTTTACCACTGGCAACTTTATGTTGAACTTCATTTGTATCATGGACGCACGCTCAGTGTACTATATATGATATGACTGATGCTGTATCATGGTCAATTAGCCAAGCAGCTTTATCAAGTACAGCGCTGATTCGAACAAGACAACGAGGAAAAATGACCTATTTTTTGGGGGTTTGAATTAATACATCATTTCGCGTCCATGAACATAGGCACACGTACCGACAGCCCCTCACTGTCCCCATCGGCTCCCTAGCAGAGTCAAGTCCCTCCCCACCGCCGAGACATGCGACTGTTCACTTCGCGGGTTAAAATTTAGGCCGCTGCTCGAGGGTACTTGTAATGCGTGCCGTCGCGGTGGTCTTTTTTCGTCGCCATTTCCAAATATGAGGCGTATATGAGGATTATTTTTTTACGTTGATTTTAGGATTGCAGGGGACGCACACTATCGAAATAATGTTGTATCTCACTCATGCTGTCTCATGATATGACTGTAGCATTGTGGAACACTCACACGTACTCACAAGCAGACCTGGGATTGTATGTACGTGCAGACCAGCTGAAACATTGCAGCATACTCGTGATCTGATGTCAGATGGTTTCCACTCATGAGTCAATAAAATGATTGCCAAAATTGGGATGCAGTATATGAGACGTTGTGAGATGGTTATGAGGTGACAACCGGATCATGCCTCTCATGACGATTCACAACAGCCGATATATATTAACTCACAACGCCTTGTCGGATCCTCCTTGATTTGGTGATGCGTTTACGCCCAGGTACATGAAGTGGAACCAGTACGTATACACAATATCGTCCGACGGTAGACGAGTCGGATTGGATGCACTCGGTGAGGGTTTACTCGAAGCACACGAGGATGAGGTTTGCAACAGACTCGTAAGTAGTACATGTCGCGCACGAAGCTGTTCGCGCTGTGAGAGGTGGGAATATCTTATGTAATCATGGTTTATCCTATATATCCTGTCAAATTTAAGGTACAGAAAGTGCCACTATCAGACCCGTCGTGTGTCAAGAACGCTGCAGCCACGTTTTTATGGAGAAACAAGTCGGGCAGTGTGCTGCGTCCTCATAGTGTACAACGTGCGCGAAAATTTAAATTTCCCACAGCCTCGCTTCCTGGGATATATAATTCACTCTAATGTCCGTTTTCTGAGCACTCACAGCTAGCGTTTGGGAGCTGGCATTTGTGGGTCCAACGCTCTTACACGTCCCCATCGCAGAAGTAGATGATCTGTCATCCACTTATCCCTCATTAGCGCACCTTGACGATCCATCAACTGTCGGGACATAATTTCGCTACTATTTCTCCAGCACGTTGTACAATGTTTCTCCAGCGGCGCCTCTCAGACCCGATAGATAGTCCTTCTAAGGTCAACAAGTCGAGAACGGGCGTTGTACATTACCGGAAGAAATTAATCTTTCAACAAGGAGAGGGTATGTCTTATGCGCCTCGGCCACAATAACCACTGATTTATTTAGTGCAGGTCGGATTTACCCGAGAGTGACAATTGCAGCTATCCCCGACGATGTCCTCCTAGCCATCTTCGAGTTCTGTCAGCCAAATGGAATTTACCGCCACACTACAACTATGGTGTGGCCATGGCACAGGCTAGTGCACGTATGCCAAAAATGGAGACACATTGTGTTTGCGTCACCACGCCGTCTCAAGCTGTACCTTCTCTGCACAGGCAAAACACCTGTGAAGGAGACATTGCATGTCTGGCCACCGTTGCCTATTGTACTAAATTCATACTCTTGCTCGAGGTTTGGAGACAATGTCACAGCCGCACTCGAGCACCGTGGTCGCATACATGAGATTTTATTCTTTAGTGCACCAGATCGGACTATGGAGCAATTCGCAACAGCTGCAGTAGTGCAGAAGCCATTTCTTGCGCTGAAGTATCTTGTACTTCACACTTTCGATTACAAGACGGCTTCGGTAACGCTTCCTGACACATTCTTTGGAGGATCCGCCCCACGTCTTGATTGGCTCGAAATGCACGGGATTGCATTTCCGGCATTACCTAAATTCCTTTTGTCGACCCGTGACCTTGTTAGACTCACTCTTCAAAAGGTCCCGCTTACTGGCTACATTTCACCCGAGACACTGGTTGCAGCCCTCTCCGGACTGACCAAGCTCAAATACCTTGTCATCGGATTTGAATTTGGATCCCCGGCTTCTCGGCCCAACAGAAAACCGCCATCCCTGCTACGTGTCTCCCTTTCTGCACTCACCAATCTGACCTTCCATGGATCTAGCGAGTACCTGGAAGACTTCGTGGTCAGAATCGATGCTCCTCTACTTCATGAATTTCATATAACGTTCTATAATCAACTCCTTTTCGACATCTCGCAACTCCCGGAGTTTCTTGGTCGCGCGAGGATGCTTCCGTCACCCGGCCGAGCGGAGGTTGTGTTCGGCAGTGGAAGCGTCTATTTCAGTCTCAAACCACAAAGTGGGACATACGAAGAATTCAACATATTGATTTCATCCACAGGGACTGATTGGCAAGTCTCATCTATCGCACAGATATGCGACCAGCTTTCGTTTTTCCTCTCAACTGTTGAAGAGCTCAAGATCTGCGACAGCGACCTACTCCCCCCAGAATTAATTTGTCAACTCGACATGGACAACACACAGTGCTTGGAGCTTCTTCGTCCATTCACTGCCGCTCGAACACTGCGCATCTCTGGTCGGCTGCAGTCGTTTATTGTTGCTGCGCTACAGGAGCATACTGGGGAGAGGGCCATGGAGGTACTACCTTCGCTGCAAAATTTCTACCTGCCACCTAAAGAAAAATTCATCGTCCCGGCCTGATTACGATATTATTAAACCGTTTATCGTCGCCCGTGAAGTCTCCCATCGCCCCATCACTGTCCATCACCTCGACTAGTGGAGATCGTCATTCCGACCCCAAAACTGATAAATGGAAACTAGTATATGCCTCCGTTTGTTCATTCCATCAGTGCTTCGTTTCACTACCAGTGACTTTCTTTATACGCACCTTAAACTCGTTTTGCTCCTATTCCTCCGCCATCGTCTCACTCTGTTGACATTTAAACTTAGTTTGTACTATGGACGAACGCTCAGCGTAATATGATACGATCGATATCATTGGCCAACGCAAATTTTATATTTTATTATAGCGCTGATTTGAATAAGGAAACCAGAAAAATGAGGAATTATACGCCCCAGCTCTTAGCACCATCTCCACCACCAAGACACGCCTATCTCACTTGCAAGTCGTATTCGAGATGCGGCTCGAGGAACATCATTAGTGTAAGCGTGACTCTATCGGAGGCAAGGTAGGGTAAATGTGGCTCCACACCACCCTTATAATGTTTGTTTTGAAGTGCTACATGGGAGCCACCATTTCCCGAGGCGTACATTAATGGATTCTAAAAAAAAAATGTTTGTTTTCGTCGTCCGAGTCGTTTCCAAACCTAAAGTGAGGCCCAATGCAAGCTCAGGGGCGCGCGTCAAAGTCGTTATGTGGTGGTCAGCTGCATAGAAGCAGAGTTAGACTAACATGGACCTCTGCCCTGTCGGGGACACCTGATATCATCATCTGCCGTTGCTCATTGGCAAAGTCTAGGGTAGGCATGTTGGTAGGGGAACGTATAAATCTCCCATTGATGTTGTCTTTGTGATCGACTATTCTGGAGCTGACAGGCGCCAGAGATATATCCGCGTCCGAAACATATTGCTCACCCGTTTCACCATCGTTGTTTGTTGTTTTGTCGTATGCCGCTCCCAGTCGGAGGTAGAGCGGGAGTCCGCATGAAATCCGGTTGATATCTGTCTGAGTCTACACAGGCCCCGGAGAGATTGCATTGACCGGCGCCGCCATTCGCTTCCCCACTCCCACAAGCCACACACGCCTTTGTGCGTGTCTGGCCAAAACACACAGCCCATCACAGAGAGTGTGCCCACCTTCTCATGGCACGACTGCGACGAGCGTCGCGGGCACACGAGGCTGAACTTCCAGTGTGGTTTACCGATATCCCAGGAACCTAGGCGCGAACACAGCTTGCCTAATTTTCGTGTGTAATGTGATCGGTTCTGGTAAGGGCATCGTTGTTGGTGCCGTGCAGATTGAGGGATTACCGAGCGGGGAGGTGGGATGAGGCCGATGAAGATGAAGAGGTAAGATTACTGCTGACGGTCTTGGTGTTCCGGAGGTGTGTGCGGGGAGAGACTTGCGTTGAGAACGGATGGTGTGGCCCCCATATTCGCTTGTTGGCGCAGCTACAAATAACGAAAAAGGCCACACGGTGTTCCGTTTGAGTGCTGTATGTGCCTTTGATGTCTGTTCAAAATTACTGCCTTCGGTGATTGTGAGGCAATACTAGTGCTCCAGGGGCCCAGACGATCTTCCGAGTTGTTTCAGGATGTTGAGTTTTGCCCGTCGTCTGTGCTGGAAAGATCGGGGATGGAGGACGTGGACAATGATGGTCGTCCAGTCTAACGCGGCATCGATTTTCGAGCCAGCCTGTGATAGCCTTAGCAACACCACCCCACGCCCGCGACCATGACTTCCGACACCCATTCCCGGCACTGCTGTACACGACGACGAAGATGCCCATGCCCGCCATTACTCGTGGTGTAGTGTCTACCAATCGGAGTAACATCAGCCTCCCCGCCCCGCGCCCCGCCACCTGCC
>QFEA01000986.1:0-11965 GCA_003315975.1 Lactifluus echinatus | reverse complement strand
CCTGATTCCAACTCAGACCGCCCCGGCGAAAACCGAAAGAGAGAAAGCATGGCAAGAAGGCCGCTGCTTCCGGTGCAGAAAGCAAGGGCATGTTGCCCGCAATTGCCCGGACCGGCCAATGGAGATTCGGGCCGTTTCCCCCGCTTCTCGCAAAAGCGACGACCAAGAAGCAAAAGGGGTCAAAAATACAAAAACGCGCCCCCTCTCTCCTGAATATATAGCCAAGACACTGAAGCAATGGTCTGAAACAGACCGTGAGGCAGTAGTGAAAGCAGTATACAACGACAAAAAGCCCGATTCGGGTTTTCAAACTGCCTGAGTGCAGGAGCTCTCATTCGGGCGCTGAAGTTGGACAATATGTATATGGCTAGGAACAAATCGATCTCGTCGAAATTCCTATTGCATATTGGACAAGAAAAATGAGCTCTAGTTAAAACCCTGTTGGATTCAGGTGCAACGGAGTGTTTTATACACCCAAAACTAGTTGAGCGGTTCCAACTGAAGTGGCAAGTATTGCCCAAGCCAAAAGAAGTCAAAAATGTCGATGGGTCATTAAATCGACTAGGAAAGATCACACACGCAGTCAAAATTACGATTGAATATAATCGTATCCCGATAAATCATCTGTTCTATGTCGCAGACATAGGACGGGATGACCTTATCCTCGGATACCCATTCTTTGAAGCATTCAATCCTATCGTGAACTGGAAGGATGGACGACTCGAAGGGCTTATCCATCTGCACGCCGCAAAATGACAACGACGACTTGTAATTGCAAAAACAACTGTCGCTGGACAACTCACTGCAGAAGAAAATCTACAGAAAGAGAAACTCAGCTGGGATCAATTGGTCCCTAAGCGATATCACGAGTTTGGCAAAGTCTTCCAAGAAAAAGCGTCAGAATGTTTCCCTGGAAAACGTGTCTGGGATCATGCCATTGATCTAAAACCAGATGCCCCTGCATCTATTGATTGTCGGGTCTATCCCTTATCCCCCGCGCAGAAAGAGGTAGCGAAAGGGTTTGTCCAAGAAAACCTATGCTTACATCATATCCGCCGTTCAAAATCTCCCTACGCCAGTGGATTCTTCTTGGTTCCCAAGAAAGATGGGAAATTCCGCCCAACGCAAGACTATCGTACATTGAACAAATGGACAATCCCTAACAAATATCCCCTTCCCCTGATCACCGACCTCATCCATGAGCTTGCCGGAAAACGACTCTTCACTAAATTCGACGTTCACTGGGGGTATAATAATGTTCACATCAAAGAAGGCGATGAATGGAAAGCAGCATTCAAGACGAGCGAAGGACTCTTCGAGCCGACCATAATGTTTTTTGGACTCACAAATTCCCCTGCCACTTTCCAAACAATGATGGATGATATTTTCCAAGAAGAAATCGCTCAGGGATGGCTCCGCATCTATATGGATGATATGATCATAGCAACAGACAGTGATGAACTAGATCACGGTCGAAAAGTTGCCCATATCCTGAAAAAGTTGCAAGACCATGATCTGTTCCTGAAACCAGAAAAATGCCAGTTCCACCGACAACAAGTCGAGTATCTTGGCGTAGTCATTGGCAATGGGAAAGTCCAAATGGACTCTACCAAAGTCAAGGGAATTGTTGACTGGCCCCGCCCAGAAACCGTCAAAGATGTACGAAGTTTCCTAGGATTCTGCAACTTTTATCGAGCCTTCATTCCTCGCTTCTCGCATATCGCTCGCCCACTCAATGATCTCACATGCAAAACTCGCCAATGGCAATGGACACCTGTTGAGCAAAATGCTTTCGATGAGTTAAAGCGAATCTGCAGCTCTAGTCCGGTCCTCCGCTCTCCTGATTGGTCTCGTCAGTTCATCTTAGAAACAGATGCCTCCGGTTTCACCCTCGGGGCAGTCATCGCGCAAAATTTTGAGGATGGACTCCATCCTATCGCCTTCCACAGTCGCAGTCTCCTCCCCGCTGAACGCAATTACGATGCTCATGATAAAGAACTCGCCGCAGTCCTCTTTGGATTCAAGTGTGGACGCCCCCTCTTCCTGGGAGCACAGCATGCCATTGAAGTCCACACAGACCATAAAAACATGCAATACTTTCGCGAGCCACAGAAAGTGACTGGTCGTCAAGCACGTTGGATTGAATATCTCCAGGATTTTGATTATGTCCTGAAACACATCCCGGGCCATGAGAACACTATCGCCGACCTCCTCTCTCGTCGCAAGGACCTTAACACGGGGGTGAATACTGACGATCCCCGTGTCCTACTCCCCAACCAACTTTTTATCTCTCGCATCTTCCTCAAAGACGACCCTGATGAACGACGAGCAGTTCTACGAGAAATCCACGACAGCCCAGCCGGTGGACATCCTGGCATCTCTAATACGTGGGCTTTGGTTCATCAATCCTACGAAGGGCCTCGCCTCAAGGAATTTGTCGAAGACTATGTACGGGGCTGCAGCAAATGCCAAGAATCTAAGACAAACATTCCACGACGTAAAGCTGCACTTGTCCGCTTCGACACAGCTGTAGCACAAGGCCCATTCCAATACGTCTCTATGGATCTCATCACGGATCTCCCCAAATCGGATGGGTTTGATTCTATTCTCACTATCGTGAACCAAGGGTGTTCCAAAGCAGCCAAATTCATCCCCTGTCACAAAACGATCGACGGAGAGGGCGTAGCTCTCGTGTTACGGGGCTTCCCTGAAGCCTATGTGATAAAACCAAAGGCATTACTCGTCTATGAGTCGCCTTGTCTGTGTCTGAACAGAGCCTCTCCAACCCTCCGTTTAGGGTGAGAGCGTGAGCTGAGTGCTCCCTAGTGTAAGATGGCAGAACGCTTCCAAGTCCCACTTGGAAGGAATAGATGTTGCACACAAGATGAGAGCGAACAGGAGATGTATTCACTAAGTCTCTAAAGGAGACTCAGCTTAAGGTGATACAGCCAGTAAGTACATCTATATATACTACTAGCTGAGGCAATGTCCTAGGGTTATAATGGGGATACTACATAGCCTTCCCTAATGGCTACTCATGAAACACAATCACTGATACATATGAAACGCACATGAGACACTACTGAAACCTAACAAATCAGGGCTGTGTCCATCACTGATGCCATGCCATCAGTGGCACCGTATGCGCCCGTGACATCACCCTCCGTTTAGGTGGAGGGCGCGAAGCGAAGGATTCGGCGGCGCCCGACTTGGTTTCAGAGGTTCTCCATAGCTCGTCCATCCGACGCGGAGTTCTCCATACATGCGACGTTCTCGTGAAATACCAACATGGTGAGTCGGTGGCGGCATATGCGCTGTTCCTCGCACAGATTGTCGATTTGCTGCTCGTACTCTTGGAGTCGTTGGGTGATATAAAGTATCTGCTCATCGATGGTGTTGTAGCGTGATACCTCACCCATAAGTCCCCAGTTCCCGTTGTCCATGAGGTATTGGGCCACCGTTTTATATTGCGCTGAGTTGGCGTGGATGAGATTGAGTGCCCAGTTGGGCACCGGTTCGCAGATTTCATCAGGACGAAGGCGGGGGAGTGCTCGGAGGAGGTGTCGGTACTCTGGTTCATTCCGTCCCATCGTACCCAGGGCTTCGTAAGGTGTAGGCGAGATTTTGACCCATTTGGCCAGTCTGTAGGATCTGTCGGGCATGGGGATGTAGAAGTCGGGGCATCGACTCGGGGTGTTGCGCATGTATCCTCTGAATGATACCTCGTCGTCATCGGTGGCAGTGCTTTTGGTGTCATCTTCCGTGTCTCTTTGCCGATTCTCGATGGTGCATAGGAGTCCATGCACCACGTCGATGAGTTGGTCAGTGGTGAGTGCGGATCCATTGTCATGAGCCAGCAGGATATTGCACGTAGATCGAGGGGAGATGGGGACGCCCGGGCGTTCTGTGGCCTGGATAATGTCGGCGACAGTGTGGCCAACAGCATTGGGTGAGAGGGGCAAGGCGGTGCGATTGATGTCTGCGTTGACGACGCGGAGTGGGTGTCTAAGTTCCGCGGGGATGGGTTGGTGACGGATGTCCATGTTGACATCATCGTCCGTGGTGGTGGATTCGGTGGAGATGGGCTCCGCAATGGTTTCATAGTTGATAGTCTCGAGTGGGGAGTTGACGTTGGAAGTGTTGGGGGGCATATTTGCAGACGATGAGGAGGTAGAAGGTGGTCTGTAGGGAGAAGAAGACTGTGAGGAGCGCGATGTCTGAAGGGGGGAGATGAGGCATTGGTTTGGTGAGCTCTGGTCGTCTTTTTATTCGTCAGAGGATGTTCTTGGTGGTATGATGCGATCAAGTCGGGTGCAGAGATATGATTGGCGGGTTCCCAGGTATTGTCACTTATGGGGTAACCTTTCCATTTGATCAGATATTGCAGGGTTTTCTTCCTTCCGTGATAGCGATGTCCGATGATATGTTCCACTTCATATTCCTGTTCCCCATCAATCAGTTCAGGGGGTGGTCGCGTGTAGTTAGCTCCGTGTTCTTCGGTTTCCACATATGGGGTAAGAAGTGATGCATGAAACACATCATGAATGGTCCAGGTCGGGGGTAATCGAAGGTGGTAGGCCACTGGGGATATTTGTTCAGTGATGGGGAATGGGCCTAAGTGTCTGGGTGCGAGTTTGGGGGTGGTGTACGGGAGTTTCAGGTTGCGCGCATCAAGCCACACTTTGTCTCCGACACGGAATTGGGGTGGTGGTGTATTAGTGGCATTATTTAATGCCTGTTGGATGTGGCGTCTGCATTCCATCAGTTTTTGATGATGTTCTTCCACTGAGTGATTGTTTGAGATGTATTCCGAATCAAGGGTCACCTGTGGCGTGTATCCCATCAGTACTTCTGATGGTGGTGTCTTCGTAGTGTTATTTGGGGTGGTGTTGTGTACGAACGTTGCGAGTGGCAGCCAATCGGCCCAATCATCCTGTTGGAGGTTCCCAAATAGGTGTAGGTATTGTTCTACCCATTGATTGTTCCGTTCTGATAGACCATCAGTCTGTGGATGATAAGCAGTGCTGATATTCTGTTGTATTTTCAGCTTTTGGCATAGTGCGCACGTGAAGTGGGATGTGAAGCGGGGGTCTCTGTCTGTGATCAGCTTCTTGGGCGTTCCGAACCATCTGAATACGTGTTCGAGGTATAGTTGGGCCACCCCTTCTCCAGTGATTTGGGTGTGACAGGGGAGAAAGAGTGCCGCGCGTGAGCATCCGTGATCTACAATGGTGAGTATCACGTCGAATCCTTTGCTGAGGGGTAAGGCTGTGATGAGGTCCATGGCTATCGTGGAGAAGGGGAGTGGGTCATTTGTTACGGGGATCCTGTATAGGGGTACTCTTCTCTTGTGTGTGATGTTTTTGTTTTGTTGACAGATGGCACATCCTTTCACATATTGGTCGATCCAAGTGTTAATTCCGGGCCACCAGTACTGATACGTGACTTTGTGGATGGTGTTGTCTCTCCCCAGGTGTCCAGCGATTGGTGAGTTGTGGTATCGTCGTAGTAGCATTTGTCGTACTTCTTGATCGGGAGGTACTACTATTTGGTTCTGGCGTGTGGCCCATATTCCTTTCTGCAGAATGAGTCGATATGGTTTTGCCCATCGTCGTAGTAGTTTGTGGTGGTGAGGTAATTGTTGAAGGAAGGTGATGTCTGTTAGGGGGTCCTTTGACAGTGGGTCCGTGAGTCTGTTGATGAACATCGAGGGAGAAAGGAGTGTGACATCTTCATTATCTTGTTTCCCTTGGTCTGCTTGTGGTGGTCGTGATAACATATCTGGGGCGGCGTGGACTTTCCCAGGGACATGTTTGAGTTGGAGGTTGTATTCCTGTAGTTCGCTGAACCATCTTGCGAGTCGACGATTGACTTTGCGAGGTGTTTTCCAATATAGCAGGTTGGCGTGATCAGTAAGGATGGTGACTGGTGTGTGGGTGCCTGCTAAGTGTGGTCTCCAGTGGTGTAGTGCTTTGATGATGGCTAGTAGTTCCCGTTCATAGATGTCATAGTTTCTTTCTGTGGGTGTGAATGTTGCTGAGTAAAATGCGACGGGGTGTTGTACTGGGGTGTGTTTGGAGGGATGTGTTTCTCCCTCCTGCAAGAGTACGGCTCCCACGCCGTACGCGGAAGCATCGGTTGCTAGGAAGAAAGGGCAGGTATAATCCAGTTGACGTAGAATTGGTGAGGAACACATGAGTGACTTGAGTTTGTCAAAGGCATGCTGTTGTTTTTGCGTCCATTGGAACGGGATATCTTTGCATGTCAGGTCAATAAGAGGTCGGGCAGTAGTGGAGTAATGGGAGATGAAGTAACGATAGTAGCCTGTGAATCCCAGGAATGCGCGTATGTCTTTGACTGTGAGTGGTATGGGCCATGCTTTTACGGCTGAGACTTTAGACGGGTCCATGTGAATTTGTCCTCCTTCTAGGACGACACCTAGGAATTCGATGCGCTTTTGTGAGAATGCACATTTTTCAGGTCTGAGGAAGAGGTCGTGGTCCTGTAGTTTTTGTAATATGCGTTCAACGCAACGTTGGTGGAACGTGGGGTCGTCTTTGGTCGTGATAAGGAGGTCGTCCATGTAGATTACGAGCCATCCTTCGCGGATTTCCTCTTCGAATATTGCATTCATCATAGTCTGAAATGTGGCTGGTGAGTTGGTCATTCCAAAGAACATTACCGTAGGTTCGAAAAGCCCTTGGTTAGTGGTGAACGCGGCTTTCCATTCGTCTCCCTTCTTGATGCGAATGTTATTGTAGCCCCATCGGACATCAAATTTGGTGAAGAGGGATGCGCCTCGGACCTTGGCAATTAGTTCAGGTATAAGTGGGAGTGGATACTTGTTCTTGATCGTCCATTCGTTAAGTCGTCTGTAGTCTTGCACTGGTCGGAGTGCACTGCTCTTCTTTTTGATGAAAAAGAAGGGTGCCGCGTATGGACTTTTTGACGGTTGAATGTATCCCTTTGCTTGTTGTTCTTTGAGAAATTCTTCGAGTGCTTGTTGTTCTGGTTGAGTGAGTGCGTAAGGGCTCCCTTTTAGGTCGCTAGGTGCTCTGGGTTTCAGGTCTATTGCATGGTCCCATTTCCTGCTGTCCGGGAATCTTTGGGCTTCTGCATCGCTAAAAACTTTAGCGAATTTTCGATATGCTGGGGGAATGGAATTTTCTTCAGGGGAATGATCCATGGCGTCGTTGGGTCTTTCACGGTAGTTGGTTTGTCTGATGTTGGCTATTCTTCGTGCTGGCTGGGGTGTTCCTGCGATGAAATCTAATGATCGTGCGATGAGGGGAAGTTGTTCTGTGTCCAACCATCCCCTGGCCCAGTCGATGCGTGGTTGCATGGCTGCAAACCAAGGATAACCTAAAATGATCTTCTGTTCTCCTAAGTGCATGAGGAAGAATCTCATGTTGGTGCGCTTAAGTCCTGTCTGGACTTGTAAATCCACATATCATGTGATGTTCCCTGCTTTGTTCAGTGTTCTGTCGACGTTGTAGACGGGTCGGGGAGTTCGTAGTTTTTTGATATCAAGTCGTAATTTTTGTGCATAGTTCAGATCAAGGAAATTTTCAGTTGCGCTGCAATCTAACAACACTGTGCTTTCAGCCCTCTGAGATCGTGTGTGAAAGAAGAGTTTTATGGTCATGGATTTTCGATTTGATAAATACACGCGGTCTGGTAATTGGTTCCTAATCCAGGCTGAACAGATTAGGCAGAGGGAAAATTTGCACCGTTGTTTTCTTCGGCCCCATATCTTTGCATGAACAACTCTTTGTCGTTGGTGGAGAGTGCATTCATTTGTTGGAAGAGGGTGTCGATGCGTTCCTCTGGGTTCTGGTGTTGTTCTTCCGTCGGATCTCCTTCTTGCCAGTCTAAAAGGCTGGTGACGTGGTTGTGTTGCTGTTTGGGTGCATGGCAGTCTCGTGCGAAATGTCCGGTTTTGCCACAGTTGTAGCAGGCCCCTTGGGTGCGTCTCTTGTTTGGGTTGCTGGTGGTTTGCATGACCCGTCCTTGGTAGTTGTTCTGTCCCCTGTAGTTGTTGGGCGCTCGTGTGCGGTCGACATCCATAGGGACTGGTGTGTTTCTCATGTTGGATGGCGTGTTGCTGGAGTTGTACGATCGTTGTCCTCCAAACGGCTGTTGGAATGCATTGGGGCAAGGGAAGCGTGGTGGATTGGGGTTCCTCTGCATAGACCAGTTTTGAGGTCGACTTTGCCAGTTGTTCCACGAATTGGGGCGTGGTCCCATGGTTTGTGGGATCTGGGTTGGTCCTCTTTTCCGGAATATTGCGTCTATCATTTGACGTGAACAAACACTTTCGATGGCTCGAGTTTTGATATCTTCATACGTGTACACCATTGGTGGTTTCAGGACGTCTTCGAGTACTGTCTTGGGGAGTGCGTTAAGGAATAGTTGGGTGACCGTGTGGTCTCCTGCTTCGTATTTGGCGAGGTGGACATTTTGTTCAAATTCTTGGATGAATTCATCGATGAGAGGCCATTTGACTCTCATTTCTTGCAAGTGCATCCAGGCGCAGGGGATCTTCTGGGTGTCCACGAACTGTTGTTGGAACTCATCTATGAATTGGTTCCATGTGTCTTCGTCGTCGTTGATGTCTGGGTGGAGGAGGTCGACCCATTCTCCCATGGTTCTGACCCAATTTTCAACTTTGGGTCCTTGGATGAGTGTGAGCATGATAGCTATGCGCTTGATGTAGGAGCGTAGTGCTCCCACGTCCATGTTGACTCTGAAATATGCCTTGAGTGCATCTAGGAATGCGTCGGCTTGTCCTTTGTCTCCATCGAATATGGCTGGAAGTGCCCCCATGATCTTTGCGTCTCCTGCAATGACAACGTTTGGTGCTGGGTTCTGTAGGTTTGGGTTGTTAGGAGGTCCTCCTCCTCCTCCGTTTCCCCTGTTTCCACCTCCTCCACCTCCTCCTCCTCCTCCTCGAGGTGGGGGAAAGTGGGGGCGTTGG
The DNA here is from genome assembly GCA_003315975.1 of Lactifluus echinatus. NCBI lineage: Eukaryota > Fungi > Basidiomycota > Agaricomycetes > Russulales > Russulaceae > Lactifluus > Lactifluus echinatus. The sequence continues at coordinate 2,988 of QFEA01000986.1, read as the reverse complement.
GGTTTGTTGTTATCTGGTTCGGGGTCTTTTCTTCCAAAGACCTTTTTGAGGTTTTCGGCGGGTGTGCTGAAGTATCCACTGGTGAAAGTGGATGTGCATTGTGGGGCTATGGGGAGCATTTCTGGGGCAGGTGAGGGTGGTCTGGTCAGGGCTGTCATGACTTGGGTTGGTACGGTGGTTGTGGACGACATCCTCTTCAGTTCTTCTGGGATGTTGGCGGTAGGTCATGTGGATGTGTCGTCGATGGCTTCTGATGATTCTGTAGTTTCTGCGTCTGATGTTGTGTCTGGCGGTGGAGTGTCTTCCTTAGGGGGTGGCGTGATGAGTCTAGATACCGGAATGAAGTCTCTGTAGGTGTCGTCTGCCTTGTATGTCCCTTCTTTGTTTATTCCTCGAGTTCGGGGTATGCTTTTCCTAAAAAGCACTTGTGATTCTTGTCGTCAATGAGGACCTGATACCACTTTCGTCCTTTGAATACTAATAAGTGTACTGCGTGCGATGGTTCTAGCGTGATGGTATGGCTATCGTGAAATGCCCAGCAAGAGAATGGGAGGTGTACGTCTTCTTTGTTGATGTAGAATGTGACTGTGTTGATGGGGGCCCCTTCCTTTGGGCTTTCCTTGATATACTCTCGTGGAGCCATGGTGTCTTTGTTGCTCTTAGTTCCCTGACGTAGAGGAAACTAAGCTGAGTCTGATGTTACGGGGCTTCCCCGAAGCCTATGTGATAAAACCAAAGGCGTTACTCGTCTATGAGTCGCCTTGTCTGTGTCTGAACAGAGCCTCTCCAACCCTCCGTTTAGGGTGAGAGCGTGAGCTGAGTGCTCCCTAGTGTAAGATGGCAGAACGCTTCCAAGTCCCACTTGGAAGGAATAGAGGTTGCACACAAGATGAGAGCGAACAGGAGATGTATTCACTAAGTCTCTAGAGGAGACTCAGCTTAAGGTGATACAGCCAGTAAGTACATCTATATATACTACTAGCTGAGGCAATGTCCTAGGGTTATAATGGGGATACTACGTAGCCTTCCCTAATGGCTACTCATGAAACACAATCACTGATACATATGAAACGCACATGAGACACTACTGAAACCTAACAAATCAGGGCTGTGTCCATCACTGATGCCATGCCATCAGTGGCACCGTATGCGCCCGTGACAAATACAAACCTCCGAAGACATCTGCTCACTCGACACCCTACAGAGTACGATCAGGCTATCATCGACAACAATTGGGATTATAAGCGTTCGAGTGCTCGCGCTGATGATCCTACAGACAAGAACGCTCTCAATTTATCCGGCAGCAACGTCCCGCATTTTACTCCATCTAACTTTGTGGACCATCTTGTTTGCTTTGTTGTTGCAGATGATCAGGTATGTCTCAACGATCTTGTTTGTATTTCGCGCTCTCATATGTCTATAGTCGATTCGTGTTGTCGAATGCCCTGAGTTCCGGATGCTGTGTATGGTCCTCCGTGGGACACTTGTCGATGCCGACATTCCTCACTGTGACAAGATGAGGGAAGCCATGATCTTCAAGTGGAAGAAGTCCTTTGAAGCCTTGAAAAAGGAGCTTTCGGTACGTTGAGTAGTTTTCTCGCCACTATCAGCTAACTTCTGTCATAGCGATCTTGCGGGCGAATCAGTCTCACTGCAGACACATGGTCGAACGCAAACCTGGTGGCGTATCTGGCTCTGACTGCACATTGGGTCTCCCTCAATGAGTCGAGTGGACGCCTTGAGCTCAAGTGTGGGCTTATTGGCTTTCATCGGCTCAAGAAGAAACACACAGGCCAGAATATAGCGAAAACAATTTTATATCTCCTGGATCATGCCGACATAACACTGAAGGTAAGTCTTCCATATATCATTCATGTGCGTCCCTTAATCTTATTTAGATCGGCCACTTTATACTCGACAACGCCGAGAATAATGCAGTGGCCATGCGAGAGCTGGAGTCTTTGCTCTTGAAACGTGAAACAACAACTGTCAAGGCCGATTTCAACAGCTTGAAGCATCGTGTGTGGTGCTATGCGCACATCGTCAACATCTGTTCATCCCATATCATTTCATCCGCTACGTCTTCTAAAGCATACGTCTCCTGGTTCAACGTTCCGGATCTGACCCACGCAGCTCACGACTCACGAGATGGACTAGACGACAACAACAACAACAACAACAACAACAACGATATCGACAACGATATCGATCAGCTGGAACTTGATGCCGTCTACGTTGACAGGGGAGACCCTCAACTCAGACGATGGTTTGACGGCATCAAACGCGATCCCCTTCGACGCGCTCGAAGGGTTATTCGCATCTTGCGCTCTTCTGGCGAAAGGAGGGATGGGTTTCATAAATTAATCTGCAAAGGAAACGAACGTAATTGGTTCACTGTGACAGACAAGAATGGAATACGCGTACCGGTCAAAGTCCCAGTACTACAACCTTTAAGAGACGTGAAAACAAGGTGGGATTCGGTATACTTGATGTTGCAGCGTCTAAGGGAACTGCAGCCGGTTCGTCTATCTCAATGGCTGGACTGTAGAGACTGGCTAACAGGATTTGTGTAGGCCATCGATCGGTATTTCTCTTTCGCCCCTGAAATGGCCAACTTCGCGCAATACAAGTTGTCGGAGTTGGATTGGGAGACTCTGGAGGATCTAGAAACGGTCTTGCAGGTGAGTTCACTATTTTACCGCTGACTAGCTCTCATCGCGACAACAGGTTCCTCACTTGTTTCAGCAAAGCATGTCTTCCGAGAAAACGCCACTTTTGTCGCGTGCGATCATCAACTTCGAAATGCTCATGTCAGACTGGGAAATCCTCGCGACACAGCATCCGTGCCTTGAGCCGTGGACAAATATCGGTCTGCGCTGGGCCACGAAATATTACATTTGTATGGATGATACAGAGGTGTATGTTGTCGCCATGTGTAAGTTTGTCGACAAATTACCAATATATTACTCTTCTAACTTACCAACTTAC
>QFEA01000984.1:0-13150 GCA_003315975.1 Lactifluus echinatus | reverse complement strand
GTCTGAGTGGAGTGGTCCCTAGCAGTCACTCGTCGGTAGGGTCCATTGGTCACGGATAGCCCGGAAATGGCATTCAATGGTGTTGGGGAAGCACCAGATGGCTCCGAGGCACGCCATGAGATGTTGTCTTCGGATTCCTTCGAGGAGACCGGTCGAACACGTTGCGAAGAGCCTTTCGGCTACGGGCTCCACCAAGCACTCCATTTCTGCCTTGATTCCCTAAACGGGTTGGCTCATTGAGCCATGGAGTAATCCTGAAAGCCCATCGAGGACATCCTCCAATTCCTTATCTTCGTCGAGGGACGTAAGCGCCCACCTAAGCACGGGGGCATCGGCCTGTGAAGTACGGTTATCGGCCTTTTTCTCGAACGATATGCGCATCCTCTGCCTAATCTTGTGCTGACGGTCGCGAATGGGGTTCTGCACGTTTTCCGTTGTTCTGCGGAGCCAAACCTTGAGTAAAGGTGCGACTTTTATGGCAAACCAAACGAGCGCTGAGAGCGGAGTTTGATACGGTGAGTTGTGGAAGCACAGTGGCATTAATTGTGAGCACGAAGTATGCCAGGACCCGGAGCGAAACCAACACGAGTAAAATCCAGACGACGGTGTGGTTGATGCCGAGGAGGATATTGACGAGCCCTATGTAGAATAGAAGAACGGACGCGCGGAGGAGCGCAGGGAGCACCCCGACAGCTGCCGCGAGGCCAAACCTTTCCACAAAACATCGTAGCATGAGAGTTGCCCAAAGTGCGCATGCTAGGCATAAGGCAAGACTGGTGAACCACAAGGAATTAACACACATGGAGGACGCTGTGGATTGAAAGGACAATTGATTGGGAAGACTGAAGGGCACCGGGGTAGATGACCCATTCAGAAGTGCGGCCAATTGTCGGGAGATTTGAGTAAGCAGCTGATTGGTGAGATCGGTTGGGTTGGATTGCAGCTGCGGATAGCCGACGACGATGAACCCAGCCACCACCACAGCAAAAAGACCGGTCTGACAAGTGCCTTAATTGTGAGTATGATGGTCAACGGCCTTATCAACAAGTTTGACGTACAAACACCAGGATTCCACCTGTGTTCGCTGTCCAGCTTTCAGAGTGATCCTTGTCGTATCTCTCTGCTTGGGGAAGATACAGATTCCAAATCTTGGCCGACGGGTCACTGTACGCAGTTTGGCCGGTAAGACCTATGTCTCTTCGGAGCAGGCTTGTGCCCAACCTGCTCAGTGATCGGACTCTGGACACCAGCAAACCTATCGTCTTTGATCTGGAGTGAGAAAGGACAAAGAAAAGGGGGAGGAATATAATATTGTTGCCTACCTGGGGAGAACTTTTCTCCTCGAAGACAGTAGTTTGATTGAGGGCTGGCAACTGTAACACCGCGAATCGCCAATCCACCAAATCTCCCCGGGTCCGATGCGTCTGAAATTGAATGCATGGGAACTGTCCGCAAGCACGATATGAGATCCAGCCCGCAAAGGACACGAGGCACGAGAGAATGATCTACGGACCGTGCCGCGAGGATGGTGAGGGACCATATTCGAGATCGACCTGAACGGTTTCTACACATCGATTTTCCTGCAGAGGAAGAGAGCGCGCATATTTGGTGTTTCTTTAGGGTGACGAGGGGTTGGTTGGTGAAGAGAAGGCAACCGGGCCCTGCCTACATTCCCTGCAGGCGCTAATGAGACCGGCCTCGTGCGATGCTCAAGGCTTGTTATGGGGGACGCATCTGTCAGAAATCTGTCGGAAAAAGTTTGGCTCGATTGTTGAATGGGCGGTTGTATTGCCAACGAGAACGAGAAGGACCCAAAGGCGTCACGTGCCCTTCACACAGTCACAGTCACAGTCACAGTCACAGTCAATGGTAGCTAGCGTATTGCACCTCGTCTTCGTATGTGCTACGACTGCACTCACCCTTTTCATCTACGTGCCCGGACTAACCTATTCGTTCGGGGACGACATCGAAAACTCGAAGCAGGTTACCGATCTGAAGGAAGCAATTATTTTAAAGGCACCGAATCGCTTCAAGGATGTCGTTGCCTTTGAACTCACTCTCTACAAAGTCGAACAACCCGATGTCCGAAATATTCCCGGAGCAACCTCCAGCGAAGACGGTCCACATACTCGTGGAGGTTTCTTGATTAATTGCTTCCCGGATCTCCTCCTGCGGTCACTATAAACACGATTGCTCAAGGGGACTTTGGTGGGCTGGTCGCCGTCGAGTGTAGTGGGATGGTTGAACTGCGTGGTACCAAATCGGACGTTCTTATGGAATTCAGAACCAAACTGCGGCGGCGGCGTTTTATTGAGTCTGATACAGTATGTTTTTTCAAATCACATACCACTTTTAGTTATTGAAATTGTCACAGAACACTCTGGTTCCGGCCCTCAAGGGTGAAAGTATTTGTCGAAATCATGAAATTTACAATTTCACGAATTTGACAAATACTTTAAAGACGCACCCACGGACGTCGGGCAAGGAGAGCGCGTCTCTAGCAAATGTGAACTGTGGCATCTTGCTGGTGCGTTTTTAGATGAGGCTTGGAAGGAAGGCAATGACATGAAAGAGGAGAATGTCCGGTGGATCCTTGACAAGTTGGGGTGGTATTTCCATTCCGTTCTCGGTTCAAGGGAACGGCACGGATCGTGTGTGTTGCTATTGTTCTATTATCTGCTCTGGAGATTACATCTGTTGCAGTGGTTGCAGCTGGCCATTCAAGCTTATTGTCTCTGTCGAATCCGAACAGAAGAAATACCGATACACCCCACGAAGCCAATTTTATATTTCCGTTGATCGATTGGTGTATCTTCTAGTTGAGGTTCAGTCAGGGAGGGACCAAAGCGACCGATATCAGATGCTTCTTCAGGCTGCATGTGCGGCCCGACTGGGGCGCCAGATTTTCCCGACTCTGAAGAGCTTCAGATTCTCTCCGACCTCCACGAGATGAAATCACCATTTAACCACACCATTCCCTTACTTGATACGTTCGCGTGGGACTGGGCGAAGTTTGTTGTTCTCCCCGCAGCCACTCCCCTAGGTATTGGATTCAAACTCGGGGAGCTTCGCAGCAACGTTGTGGATTTCAGTCGGCAGTTGATAGAAGGTGTCGCATTTTTGCATTACCGCGGTATTGCGCACCTCGACATCAAGCCCTCAAACGTCGTTGTCCTTCGAAACCAATTGTTCATAATTGGCTTTGATATCTCTGTCAGTGTCTCTGGCCCGGATGGGTTGATCGATCGCTGGTGCGGGACTGATGGATGGATGGCCCCAGAGATTGGGCATGAGGATGGGCCGAGGTGTTCGTACAGTCCCATACGAGCTGCCTTGTGGTCTTGTGGCCTTCAAAGCAAAGGCGTTGTTGAAGACAAGAATCCATTCGACATACTAACATGGCAGCTGTTGAGCAAAGGGCCGTGGAATCGACCGTTATTACACGAGCTTCCCTCGTCCGGACTGCAACGTGGATTGAAACGAGAAGGGGATGCGCTTCCTCATGAATGATGCAAAGCGACTGGCCATCTGAGTTGTACATCCTCGATGCGACTATTATTAATGAAACTACTGTTGTACACGTTTGGCTGTAGTGAACCCTTTGTAATTGTACCATGTTTTTATAAATGTACATGTTTTTTCGAGCCAGAGCGCTAACGCTGGCCCGTCCTTGTGTGATCATGTCAGTGGCCTGGGCTATCTTGTGTGGTTAGTCCCAGTTGTGCGTCGCCATTCAGCTAGAGGACCTACCTCTTGTCTCTGATCCCCACGTGTGTGCATCGTCTTCTGGTACCCATCGTCGTACTAGTTCGGTCAGTGAGGACTCCAACACGTGGTCCCTATTAATATTGTCATCTGGTGCGCTCTCCTAACAACAGTTGGAGTAGTCATATAAGGGGTTGTGCAACTCGCGGGCCCTGTGGTCAACGAAATAGAATGTGAGTGAAACCGTATGAGCCCGCGCAGCGTGCTCGTGCTGCTCTCCTTACCCCTCCGACCCCCCGACCCCTTCTGATCCTCGCTTTCACCTCGCATGTACCATAGCAGACCCTTGTATTGCACAAGTCTGCACCTGCATTCCTCGACGAATCCCCGTTCGTGGTCAATTGCATTATCTGTCTGTCCGAGTCGTCCTTGTTCCGGCCCGAGCCCGAGCCCGACCTGGACTCCGGGTCAGGCTGTGCTCGGAGCACATTCTCCTACTACAGGCACAGGTGAGTATCTGCATCCTCAAACATCTCCCTGACTGCTATTACAGTTCTGCTAGGCACTTTCTCATAGATCTACGTATAATCTAAGCGTCTATCTCCTGGGGCTTCGTGTGCCATCTGCTGTGCCCAATAATGTATCAGTTCTACTGTAAGCGCAAATTTCGGGAAGCAGGCCACCGTCGACGGCATGAAGTGGCATTTCAGGTCGTCGAAGACCATAACAGGATGTTCATTGCAGCTGTACCCAATGCTCTGTCAAGCTCAAGCGACCAGTGATCGGCAGCCTATGCCAAATACGGAAGCAAATGAATCTCAGCCGTTTTAAAGCAGCAAGAAGAAAGCGAACGCCGTCACGACAGGAGGGGGTGGTATCGATGTCAGAAAAATAATTTGAGCATTTTAATCCTGCTGCATTAAAATAGCATACAAAAATCTGCTAATGCTCATTAAAATGGCATTATTTTGCTTGCATAACCATGTTTAGTAGTATTTAATCTAATTATAATGCCATTTTAATAATCATTAGCAGATTTTCGTTTGCCATTTCAATGCAGCCAGATTAAAATGCTCAAATATTATTTCCGACAGAGCATTGGCAGCTTCGGGGGGGAGTCGACGTCGCCGAGGCCGAGGGATAACCCTGGCTCTGACAAGGAGTATTTCTCAGGGGGTGGGGCGAACGTACCGTATCCATGATGTGCCCCCGAATCTTTCCGCCACTTGGCACATCACGGCTTCTATCTAATCAGTAAGTCCTCTACTGTAGGTCTCTTAGTTGTAAGCTTGCGCGGGGGATATTAACACCGGGGCCGACTGCAAGAAGTTTACGTGTATAATACAGTATAATCAGGAGTACAGAGGATTACAGGAGTGTAGATGAGCGCACGAGATCGGGGGCACGAGATCGGGGGGAACGCGGGTGCACGCTTAAGCTAGAAGGCCTCCGCTTCCGGGTGTCTAAGGAACAACGTTAACCGCGTGTACAATACAGTAATTACTACGGTATAGCATATGCGTTGATGATGATGATGTGGACAATTAGAGGACAACAATCGAGAAGATAAAAACACAGTTTTAGATGGCACGTGCATGCGCGCATATAACTAAACTAAAGTAAAGGGGATAAAATGTTACTCTACACTCTACACAACACAAAAGCGCAGGACGAAATACACACGAGCACAGACAGAGATTTTCAATAGTGAAAAAAAAAGGGACGTAAGTTAGTAGGCGATACAGAGTATTGTTCAGCAACGGAGAAGACGCTGAGGCTGACTGTAGAGCGTATCGCCCATCAAGGGACACAATACATATATAAATATATTATACAAAAGGGATCCCGAAGGGAGATGTCACGACCACCTCTCAGACGTACCCCCTCCGCTCCCCCCACCGATCTCCAGTAGCAGCGCTCCCGTTCATCGCTGCCGCCCCCGTCGTCCCCGACATCGAGCGCGCACGCTTGCGTCCTACCACCACCTGCGATTCTCCATTTCCATTGGAGACAAGGATATCCGTCGGGACCACTGGCGCCGAGCCCGTCGTTATCGTCGGCGCTGTCGTGTTAGGAATGACGAAGTACCGTCCGATCGCTTGCCGCACCGCACCATTCGCGGCACTTGCGATGCCACCTTCAAGAATCGTTGGGTTTGCCATCGGCCCGTGATCTAACGCAGGCGAACGCTTCTTGTGCTATAACCATAATTATACACGGGACAGGAAAACACAGCATGTGAGTACGGGTAGTCGGAGGTGGGGCGGGTGACGGAGCACATGGGGAAGCCGAAAGGAGCTGAGGACGCACCGTCTCGAGCTCCGGTTTACCGCGCCACCGCGCCAGCGCCTCGCAGAACCTAAGCGCTGCGCGCTCGACGGGCTCGGCAGGGTACTGCCACGCGAGATCCTCCATGTGTGTTGCGAGATCTGGCGTGCTCGGGGGCACGTCGAGAAACTGGCGTTCGCCGAGCATGCATGTGAATGGGAAGCGGCAGATATCACCCCGTCCAAGGCCAATAGGGAAGGAAGGGCGTAAGTATAGGCGCAAATGAACGACAGAATAAACGGGGATAGACGTGCGGTGGCGGGCAAGCGATCACATACCCGAGTAAGCCGATGCCCCATTTCGCGCGCATATTCGGCCTCCCCTACGCCCCTGCCTCCACTGCTAACCCCACTTCTACCATTACCACTTTCTTCCCCCTCATCTCCCCCGCAATTTTCGTACCCGATCCCTCCTGGACGGGCGTTCGTCCTCCGGCAAGGGAAGAGCACATCCACGGCATCAGAGAGATCAGGCATGCCGTCGGGTTCAAACTCGACATATTGATCATCAACAACCGGCGTCGGGGACATCGCGGTCATATCGGGAATTTCTGCACTGCCGATCCCGACGCCTAACAGTACTTGCACCGGCGCCAGGCCCGTCCACCCAGCAGTGAGGTACCCCTCGAGCACGGCACGCGTAAGCAGGCCAGCGAGGAGGAGGTACCACTGGGCCGTCGGAGCAAGAGCCACTCTGCCACTACCAGGACTGATTTCCTCCGCGCCGACCTCGCGACCGAGCTCGAGCGCAACAAGCGCAGAAAGTCGCAAAAAGCGCGGGATGAGTTCTGCGAGCCGCGTGTTTCCGCCTGCCGACCCCATCCCTCTCCCAGCGTTAGCGCTGGCATCGGCCGCTCGCGCGTCATCTACCGGCGGGATCACCCGTCTGAGTAGTGTCCCGCTGGGTCCCGGTCGCGCCAGCCCGCCGCCGACACCCGCGCCCTCGGCGAAGCCGGAGATGCCGCCGCCCTGCGCAACGGGCGTACGCTCATTCGCACGACTTCCTCCGCGCGGGCGTGAGGATGCGCCTCGGCCCGAGCCGAAGCAGATGCCGCAGGCCTGGTGCAGATGTCGTGGGCAGCGGAGGAACGGGGACGAGCTGGCAGCGCTTGGGTCCGCACCAGCGGTGAACATGTCGCACGCGCGTGAGCTCGGCTCTGTGTTGAATGGCCGATGTTGGAGAGTCGGGTAAGTCAGGTTCGATGGCTGAGTTCTAAGGAGTTAGCGAGCGAGCGCAGAGAGGATGGAGGCATCGTCGAAAATCGGCGAGCGTAGTGTGGCACGTGTGGAGGTGAGGAGAGGAGAGACATACAGAATATGGAGATGGGGTGCACGTTGCCGCGACGGCGCATGACACGAAAAGAAGAGGGACGAGAGTCTGTGGCAGCCACGACAACGGCGAGGGCGACGACGACGACGACGAAGATGACGTCCGCCGAGAGCTAGATGTGCCTGAATCGCTTCTGGACACAGAAGACGAAGACTTGGCTGCTGCTCCCAGTTGGATGTGCGAGTGGCTAGGTAGGTGAGCCTCGCGCGCAAACAAATCATTGATCACCGTGGTCAGCGCAAGCCTAAGGCGGACGCCATTTGGGAGCACATGCTTCCCAACCGGAGGTGTTGCTACAGGAGGTGGCTGCTGAGGCGGTGTCTGTATCAGGGTCTAGGTCAGCGAGATGCAGGGCCAACATTAGAGGGTGAAAGGGGTACAACAGGCGTGATGGGTTCGTCCTCTGGAAACGGATAGTCGTGTGGTGGCTGCTCGAGCATGCCAGTGACGACTTTCTCAAGCGCTTCGGCGCGTTGCCTAAGCCTTTGCGCGAGTGGCAAGTCCTGCTGCGCGATCCGTGCTTCCTCTTCATCCTGAGGACGATGATCCGGTCCTCCAGAACGAGCGCGGAGTGCCCGTCCATCCACGTCGACGTGTTCGCCATCGCTGGGTACCTCTTCTTCCTCATCCCATTTTTCTGGCCGCTCGCGGTGCGCGTAGTTTGGTGTACCTGGACCACCAGTCCGGTCCGTCATGGTGAGTTCGGCGCGAGCCTGAGCGAAACGGGTGCGGGCATGGACCCAAAGGAGGTGGTCGATGATAAGTGTTCGCGTAGATTTTTCGCGAGGCGGGATCGAATGGAGATGATGTGCGTGCTTGTGTGCAGGGGCACGAAATGTTGGTACAGGGGGGTTAGCGTGTGGAGTGTATGGAGAAGGATATGAGGATAGCTGGGGTGTCCCGGAAGTACGGTTGGAGGTGCCGCCCCGATTTGGGGACAACGTAGGGTGATGATGGCCATTGTGCAGTGGTGGCGAGGCAGTGTATCGAAGATGGCCGTTGTGGGAGAAATCCATTACGACTCGCAGGCGGGGGCGTGAGGACGAGGTGGAGAAATAAACACTTCGTTGAGGCTGAGGACCGTTCCGAGGTGGAATCGGGTAAACTCGGGCATTAGAGGGGCATCTGCGCGGCTAAATCCTCGTCTCGTGTACAAGTAATCTCATATTGTTGCTCTATTCATTGTAAGACGACTTCCCAAATCACCCTCCCTATGAGCTCCCTGTCGTTGTGATCGTCAGCACGACCCAATGCATCTTCTGCCGTAGATTTGTCCATCACTCCGCTCGCGCCGCGCGCCTTAACGATCTCCCTCACGATCCCACCAGTGTACTCAGGATGCCCTTGAAGGGTGAGAATATGGATTGGGGGTATTGGGGCGTCTGGTGCGGGGAGCGGCGTATGAGGATCTGAGAAGCGCACCATACCCTGGTTCCTAGTTGCCGTCGTCGACCCAAGGAGATGGAATGATGGCGGGACAGTAGGCACATGGTCTCGGTGCATTTGTTGGATGTTCTGTCGGCCAAGTGCATGAGTAAGAATGCAGATGAAACGGAAGACGTTGCTGTTTACAATAGTGGGAGCTCCGAAGATGCGCTGGCCAAGATCCGTGAGGGTGACCTCAGTAATTGAGACTTCCCACTTCCCGCCATTCGATACACATTCACCACCGAGAGCCCGCGCGACGATCTGATGACCAAAACATATCCCTATGCATGCACCGTTTTCAACGTGCTCTGTGTATATTAATATCCTACACACCGATTATCTTGATACGTGGTCTTTGCACGGCAAGATCAGCGACCCATGACACGAGCTTGTTTATCCATTGAGTATCCTCGTATGCAGATGCCGCTGAATGGAAACGAGATACGATCAGTTTCTCAACTCAGCACTTGGATACGCCTTCACCAGATCCGCTGATAACGATGCCATCGTAGGTGTCCAGCGCACTCTCAGGTGGGTACTCCATAGAGTAACGGACGTCATAAGAATCCAACGTGAAGTCAGACTCGTTGAGTGTGCTTTGGGGAAGAGATATGCGAAATAGTTCGTTGAATATCACCGGATATTCTCCATAGTCTTTGACGACGGCCGGGATGGGAATGTCGCAGACCAGCAAGGCTAAACGAGCTTTGGTGGACATTGGGCTGCAGATATTGATACCCGAGCCAAGTTACAAAAAGTCAATCAAACTCCGACTCCAAACATTTTACCCGAAGACCGTGTTGACCCGAAGACGTGTTGCGTCTTGGCTGGAGTTCGGGGCGTGGTCGGCCTTACCTAATTAGAGCAAGTCGGTAAGTAAGATTGTGGGGTGGTATTGCAAGGCTCAGAGGCGCGGACCCATGCCTACCAAAGAATGGCTTTCCGAACCGAAAAGAAATTCTGAATGGTCGGAGTCTATGGAACAGTGCGTACTGTAGAGCTAGAGAGCGTATAGGATAAGGAACACTAATGGTTTAGACGTTCCAGCAACCTCTGAGTTAATTCCCGGTGACTCGTCCTCATCTGCCCCTCCACAAATGGCCGCAGCAACCATGGGCATGTCACCTTGACCGTCTCGACAAGTACTAAGGCCGTGCCTTCGTCCGACTCCCCGGGCTGCCGCCTCTCAACCCGCCAAACAGCCTCAGAAGTAACGCCCATGGATGCTTTCACTTCTGTCTCCAATCCATCTGCCTTTTTTCTGAACGAGGCCTGGTATGTGGTCTTACCCGTCCAAAGACCATATGATATCTTGTCTGTCACAGAATGCGTCGCGTCCCATGTCGAAAGGGAGCCGGACGGAGGGATGGGGGAGTGCTCGATGACAAGAGGGTTCATCTCTATCATGACGATATGGTTGTGAAGTAGAGTTAGAACATCTTGACCCTGGGTGCTGAGAGGAATCGGGGTGGATGAGGTGTAGGTAAAGGTGGTTTTCAGCAGATCCATACGACTTTGCGTGCTAGTTAGGCCAGTCAGGAAGTTACAAAGAACATATCGCTATTGGCGTCTATATAGTGCAGCATGTTACGTAAATACAGGACCACCATGACAGAACGGTGGCCTTCAAGTTCAAGGACGTCATGCTCAAACCAACATGTCCAAATCATGGCCTCATGCACAAGAGAAACCCTCCAGCTACTGTGTAACTTGATTTGTGGGATTGACTATGTAAACTGGTGCCTAGCGTTTAATGTCATCTCTCTGCCAGCACTGTCATGTCAAGTTCTACATGCGTTATGCTCCGCTACAGTAACAACTACAACCACGAAAACGATGACGATGATTGGTAGACTCTAATTAGGTAAGGCCCCGGAGTTTGATTTTTTGATAACTTCGCTCGGGCCGCGGGCGGGAAAAAGTGAATGCGCTTGGCTCTCCTGGCAAACACCATTGGCAAAGCTTTTGCAAAGTGTTCTGCTTGAATGACTGAGCTGCGGGTCGGATTACCGCTCATTCCAGTCTACACGTAACTTGGTGCGGCTGCAAGACACAAATCCAGGTAAATTGTACACGTAGTTAGATGAAAGATGTCGCACAAGGAAACAAGGGACCTCTTTTCACTGGTCTGTGTTCCCAGACCAGGACCTGCACAAGTCTGGCTCCAGCACAGCCCAAGGTTATGGTCGCTCTGGGAGGTTTAAAAATGGTATGGGCTTGCAACTGGAACTTGGCTTCGAAGTAGAAGCTCGCCCAGAGATATCATCCTTGCCATCCAGGTGCAACCTTGCGAGATCCTGAACCGGTATAGGATTCTCAAAATAATACCAAGGGAGGTCTCTCGGAGTTCGACTTACTGGTTATTTATGGCATCAATGTGGGATGGCAGTTCTCGCCGGAAGATAATCAAGGAGTGGCCCGAGTGGCCAGGTATGTATATTTGTCACACGATTTTGTCAGTGAAAGACATTACGCAGGCTTCGAAAAGCAGCATAGCTATCAGTCCAGGTGGAAACGAGTCTAAATCCATTAAATACAGCGCACAAGTGATCCATAGATATGAAACGGTCCATGTCACTTCGACATTTCTTCGACATTTTACAGTAGCCCGTCATGCATGTGTGCAGCATAAAAACTACGGGTTATGCGCTACATATACGTGTGAAAACGGTGCACACTTGGATGGATTGGTTCAGCTGGTGCAAGTGAGGCACAGTTCATCTGCACCTAGAGGACGTTGTAAAATGATGCCGAGAGCGTGGATAAACTTCATATTACGTATTTAAACGCCTAAACGCCTAGGGCTTATTATGTAATCCTCAATGCAGTTCTCCTTGGCTAAGTTAGTATGTACCAGGAACACACGAAATATCATCTTATTTGTATATATCCCACCCAGGAGACTTATCATGACATTAGTCACCTGCTCCGCGACGGATTTCAGTCCCTACATCCTTGCTCCTAGTGCAATCAGTTGCCGATGGAATACGACATTTTTCGTGAAGAACTTGCATTAAAGTACCCTTCTTATGGCCATGCCTTGTGGGAGCCAAGCCCAGGGGGCCTCTATTCGGCCGTAGAAGTTGGCGACGTCGGTTTCATTCGAGAAGGCAAATTTCTCCGCTTATTCAACATTCTGCTCTCCAAGGACCATCCATCCCACAAAGACTTCGGTGTTCCGGAATACCACAGGCCGCTAGAACTCAATACGACAAGGCATATTCATCGGGGCACGCTCAGCCCCAATGACTTCCGCTCAAAGGGAGTCATCCCAATGTCTGATGTACATGGAATACACGCTGCAGGGTAAGTTCCCTACCCTTAGAGAAGTTCTTGCTATTGAACTCCTAACAGGCCAGAGTCTACACAAGTCGCATTTTCATGCACTAAGAGGCAAGGTGCAATCTTATCCCTTCCGGTGTCAGCCCGGCACGAGGATACGATCTTCCGGGACGATTTCGCAAGATGCATATGCAAACATATCGATGTCTGGTTTTCGTTCGCACGGGAACTTCGTTTGGGAGTACGCCGCATGGAGGATATAATTCTGGTCACTGGGCGCGACCTTGCCAGAACATCAGCCAATGTCGTATTCTCCGAGTGCGAAGGAGTCGAACAAGTTACCTTCGGAGTTCGGGTTACTGGTGGTGTCAACGTAGAGTGGCAGTTCTCAAGCGAGGACATTCAAGGCATGGCGCTCAATTGTGGTCCAAGTGGACAGGTACGCCCGTCCCCACCCCACTTTATCCTCCAGAGTCGGTGAACTAGGACAGAATCTCCCCGAAGATCAGTGTTTGTTTATTAGAGGGTTCCGTGTTACCCGATTTATGAAGCTATTGCCGAGGCTTCGAGGAGCGGCAGAGCCAACTGATGATCCCAGTAGAGAAGGACCTGAATCCGACACTCAACTCATAAGCGCCCCACCGGAAACCGACGTGAGACAGTCCACCATACCTTAAATATTATTTCTTTGACATTTTATAGTATCAGGATCCCCTTCACACACTCCTTGACTATCTCACTGGGGTGAGTATTTTGTATCTGCACTGTGTTTTCATGGGTGCACGTTCAACTCTGAAAAATATGCAGTGCGCACCCGACTGTGACATGGCTCTGGTCCATGATGAAGACCTTGGAAACATCAACGTTGCCGTATGTTTGCCTATATATCTATTGAATGTGCCATTCACCTTACTCTTCCAGTCACAGGAAAATCTTCATCCAGATGCTCTTTTAGGCCACCTACGGAATTCCAAACCAGAAGTGTGGTCGAGTGAATGTGGTGGGTATTCAACAATTCCTTGAGCTGTCATCTTGAGGTTGAGGTCGTTCATACGCAGATATTTTTCACCGTAGTGGG
>QFEA01000982.1:0-14569 GCA_003315975.1 Lactifluus echinatus | reverse complement strand
GGGGAAGGTCGTTGAAAGCTCCTGAACTCGTGACTATTCTGTCACAACCTGCAGAAGCTTAGGAACAACAAAGAAGGCACTTCGCCTAAAGGTCCCCTTGGAACCTTAACATAAGCCGAAGCTTCTACCCCTTGTGCATATCGTACAACTCGATCGAACGAACTACGCTTGCACGCCTCACCAGAGATAGAATCGAATCCTTAGGTGAAGAAACTCGACTCTTGGGAATATTACTGCAAACAGAACCCCCAAGCGAACTACTTAGGACCGGAGTTTACGAGAGGTTCACAGAAATACAGGAAGAAATCAGATATCTGAACAGGATCTTCTTATTCCTCTGTGACCAGAATACTAGGCAACGAAACCCTGCACAAACTAGGGAAAGAACTCCCCGAACTAGAGGACGAAACTAAAAGAAAGAAGAAGCGGCTTCCAAAGTCTATGAACCACGAACTAGCCGTTCTTATCGTCAATCGCTGCCTATTAGAAAGAATTACCGACCTTCTGGAACGAATCAGAATAATCCAGACACTATTACTTAACCACCAAAGTCTAGGAGAAGCCTACAGAGCAACAAAACTTAAGAAAATTGCTGCTGCAGATACAGAAATTTGCCTTCTGAGACAAGTCCTCAGATATATTGATCGCATTGAATCACAGTGGCGGCCCTTATCATCTCATTTCCCCCTGACAACTACCAGAGGATCTACCTCCAGCCAAGGGCAGTAAATAGACTACCCTCGCACGTTTTAGGGGCAGCCCGATATACAGAATTTGAAAACGCAGACTGCGATTGCCTTGTTGTCAACCACCCAGAAAGTGGAGAGTGGTGTGTGGAATTTATCAACAACCAGTGGTACTTCATCTCCTGGAGCGAGAAACAAAGAAGGTATTACACCAGAGGAGTAAATCAATTGGACCCAGGATTTGCTGGACTAGGATATTGGAAAATCACAGATTTACAACACCCAGATTATCGAGAACCGACATCCCTGACACAGTCAGAGCCAGAAAACCCCCCCCTCTTAACTGCAGCAGTAATGGGAGCAGCATTAGATGAGGCTGCAGCTGAAGAGCTCATGAGGATACATGCCAGTGAAACGGATGAAGGGGAAGCACCTGAAAGACTTTCCTCAGAAGAAAGCACTGCCGAAGAAGTCCCTAGAATGGAACTCCCCCCTTCCAGAGCAACGCTACACCAAATTCGGACTCTGGGGTTGAACCCTTATGACTTTCTTGAACGAGATAATACTTCCACAATGGAGAACCTCCCTAGTGGAATCTCTTCAGCAACGCTAACTAGGGCCCCTGTTGCACAAACCTCTACGACCATTACTCTTGGAGAACCATTAGGAGGGCCAAGAGAAGGGTCTCCAGGAGAGCCACCAGGAAGGACTCCAGGAGGGCCACCAGGAGGGCCTCCAGGAGGGCCATCAGGAGGGCCACCAGGAGGGCCTCCAGGAGGGACACCAGGAGGGCCACCAATCGTTCCTACACCTGGAGGAAACGGAGGGTTAAAAGGGAACAGCCCAGGTATCTTTAATGGGGAACGAACTCAAGCAGACAAATGGTGGCGAAAACTTAGACTCTGGTGGATGATCAACGCCTCCAACGAGGCTTTATCTGTACCAGGGAATCGAATCCTGATGGCACTCTCTTATATGGAAGGAACGAAGGTCGATGATTGGGTGGAAGAACAAATGGATCTTCTAGGAAGACAAATACGGAGAGGAGTTAACCCCACCCATGAACTCCTCTGGCACAAGTTTGAAAGAAGTTTTATGAAAAAATTTGCCAACTCCTCAAAGAAGGAAAATGCCACAAGTAAACTCTTGGAGTTAACCATGAAAGGCGAAGATATTGATACATACATCAGTAACTTCGAAAGCCTCAGCAAACAATCGCGATGGGAACGAGAAGCAGCAGGAACAATCCACCTATTTCGCGATGGATTGCACAAAGGAGTTCATGCTAGCATCATAAGCAAGAGTGGACGATTCCCTGTAACAATGGATGACTGGCAAGAAGCGGCTAGGAAGCAGGTTATTATCCGCCAAGAACTCAGAAACAGTGGACTAGGATTCAAGAGAGGAACAAGTGAATGGAAGAAAGTAGCCCAGACGCTTAACATTCCTCAAAAGAAGAAACCTCGAGGACCAGATGACATGGATGTGGACGCTGTTCATACCCAGGAAGAGGATGAAAAGAAGAAAAAACTTTGAAAGGAAGGAAGATGCTTTGGTTGCGAAAAACAAGGACACATATCAAAGAATTGTCCTCAGAAGAAACCTAAAGCCAAAAATACACAGGCTTCAGGTTCGAAAAGCTCTCAAGTCCGAAATACAGATCTCGAAAGTGACGAAGAAGGAACAGTGGTGGAGAAAAATGCGAAGACCTTATTTTCCGATCTCAAAGACCTTTCCCCTGAAGAACGAGCTAGATTTCTCGACCATATGACTCTAGAAGAGGATTTTTAAACTGCTCCTCCTTGGCTGTGAAGGAAGGAGCGCAACTCGGTTCTGACACAAAAGAGGCACCTGTAATAATTCGTTTGATCAATGCTATGAATTTGCCCTTTTCGTTTCAGAATGCGAGAGAAACTGCAGCAGGAACTGCACTGGTTGACAGTGGAGCCACCGACAATTTCATGGACTACAGAACTGCTATCAGGTGGAGGGTAGGGGTCAAAAAGCTGATCCATCCAAGAAGGGTCTTCAATGTAGATGGAACTGAAAACCAAAATGGAACGCTCACAGAACAATGCTTTCTAAGGGTAAAACTTGGTGACCAAGAAGAAGTCGTACCCTTCTATGTAACAAACCTAGGACAAGACCGAATCCTTCTAAGGTACCCTTGGTTGAAAACCTTCAACCCATCTTTGGACTGGGAGGAGGGACGCCTAAAAGGAAAACACAAACTGAGGTTGGAGACTATCTTCCTCAAACGACTAAAACCAAATGAGGAAACTTCCAAAACCAAAGAAGCGGCCCAGATCAGCAAGACTCACTTGGCAGTAGAATGGGACATTGAAGCTAACAAATTGAAAAAGTTAGAAGAAGTCCCTACAGAATATAGGTGACATTGGAAGGTTTTCTCGGACAAACAAGCATCCCACTTCCCTCCAAGCCGACCAGAGGACCACAGGATTCCTCTGAAACCAGGAGCCCCAGACGCGTTAAGCAAGGGTATCTACCCATTGCCAGACAAAGAAAAAGGGGCCCTAAAAGAGTATATCGATGACATGTTAGCAAAAAAGCACATCTGTCACATTTTTCTTTCATTGCTTGGACTGTATGGGTCGCATCCGGGCCCTTATCGCTTTGACACATACCGATGGACTCCTACATTGTGCCCTTGGCCCCTGGCTGACTCCTAGTTGCTTACTGTACGATAAGGTGACGCTGGATCGATGACAGTACACATATGCCCCTGATTCCTCTTTTGGTCTCCTATTTGCGCTCTGACACAGTCCTTATGACTGTGCACTCCTCTGTACGTTTATGGACCGTCCTTGCTTCGTCTCAGTGGCCTTCTGACCCGCTCTCCGTGTATATAAGACCTTGTAACTTGTAGGACAGACTCTAAGTCTGTTCTCTTTGTACCAATAACAAGTTGACGTCTCCCCTTTACTTGTGCACCCCCAGCTCCTTGGGCTCATTGCCTGACTTCGCTCGAGACAGACTAACGTCGACCTGAGGCTGTGAAACACTCCAGCCAGTAGCAAGGTTCGACTTGGACACACTTAGGACTTGGGTGTGACAGCATCCAACCTTCCAATTCACCATGGGCTGTACCGATGTTCTTTGTCAAAAAGGCAGACAGCAAATTAAGACCTGTTCAGGACTACAGGGCAGTCAATGACTGGACAATCACCGACTCCTATCCTCTACCCAGAATTGACACCATGACGAAAGACTTTCATGGTTTAGAACTGTTTACAAAAATGAACATCAGGGATGGGTACTGGAACTTTAGAGTTGTCCCAGAAGACCGATGGAAAGCTGCATTTTATTGCATTTATGGGCACTATGAACCTACTGTGATGCCCTTTGGACTAAAGAATGCTCCCCCTACCATGCAACGAGCGATGGACCATATCTTTGCAACTCTAAAGAACAAATACTCGGGATATATCTTTGTGTACATGGATGATATCTTAATTGGAACACCAAACGACTTACCACTACATCGAAAAATTGTCCACGAAGTTTTGGATCTGTTAGAAAGAGAATCTTTCTTTCTCAAACCATCAAAATGTCAGTTTGAAAAGAATGAAATCGAGTTCCTCGGGATCCTGGTTAAAGATGGGACGATCAAGATTGATCCCACAAAAAGAAAAGGGCTCACCACTTGGCCTAGAGAGCTTAAATCAGTCAAAGAAATCCAAAGCACACTAGGAGTCATTGGATATCAAAGGCCCTTTATTCGAAACTTTGCACATCTTGCTTGACCTTTGACTAACCTCCTCAAGAAGGGGACACCATTCAAATGGACTCCGGAGCATACTGAGTCACTGGAAGCACTTCTGAGGATTGTAGAATCTGACCCCATCTTAAATCGACTGGACTACACTAAACCCTTCGAATTGGAGGTGGATGCCTCTCAATATGCAACAGGAGCGGTGTTGTATCAAAGGGACTCTGAAGGAAGACCTCTGGTGATCGGATATCACTCAAAAACTTTCAACGATGCAGAAAGGGGATATGACGTCCATGACAGGGAGCTGTTAGGACTCATCAGAGGTCTCAGGAGGTGGAGACACGTTCTTCTGTTGTCTCAGTTCCAAACGAAGGTGTACACCGACCATGCCAATCTCAAATATTATCGAGATGCCCACAAAATTAACCGAAGGGTGGCCAGGTACCTTGTTACGACTTCTTCCTCTGGCCCGCATCCGGGGCCTTGACTGCTTACACATGCCGATGGACTAATTACATTACGATTGCTGATCCAGGCTGACTGAGCGTTGATTACTGTACATTACTGATACGATGACTGATACGCTGACTGAGATAGCTTGCTGATGCTGACTGATCCCTCAGTCAGCTCGCTTACTGTACACTAGACACGCTTACTCATAGGTAGCATGTAGCCCTATATAAGCACTGTAGGATGTAATGAGCAGACCTTAAGTCTGTTCTCCTTGTGACAATACCAAGTCGCTTGAACCTTCCCCTCTGCTTGTGCACCACCACTCCTCAAGGCCCATTGCCTTGACTCGTCCAGAGACAGACATACTTCGGCTGAGGACGTGACACTCCGTCCAGTAGCAGCCTTAGTTGATACGCGTAGGACTTGTGCGTAACATTAGAACAGACTTCGGATCCTGGCGTCAGGAAGCCAAAGAATAACGACCCCAGAGCGGGCCCGATCCCCAGAACGACCCCTACCCCGATTACCCTTTGACACACGATCAGTAGGACCCCACGAAGTACCCCTAGGCTGTATCCCACAGCAGAACGGGAAGAACATCGCAGGCTACTTCGCCAAAGGAAGCCTAGGACCCGGAGGTCACACCATCCCGTGGGACGGCTGGTACAGCAGCAGAAAAGGAGAGCCAGTAGCCCTCACCTACAGCCATAACACCTGGTTCCTATTTCGAAAGGAACAGAACCCAGACACAGGGGAATACCACGGAGGAGAAGCATACGAACTCCCAGAACACACAAAATTTAACCCACACTTAGATCGCTTCAAGGGGATGAAACTAACGCAGCAAGTAATACAACTGCTACTCGAAGCACTCCAGGAAGAGAGCACCGAACCACAGGACGTGGAACCCACAGATCGCGAGGACGCTGCAGAAGAAACCCTAGACACTACAGACGATGAACCAGAAGACAAAAGAATGTCCACCGCCACGACTACCATTGCACGCACAGTATCAGGAAGTGGAGGAGGTGGGAGCAACACCCCTGGAGGACCACCAGGTGGTGGAAACCCAGGGAACGACCCAGGTAATCCTGGACCAGAAGCAGGCGAACCGGGAGATGCTCCAGGACGTAACCCAGCCGGGACACATGGCAAAATGGAGGGACACCCGCCATTTGTGTACACAGGGGACAGGACCAAGGCCAAACCATGGCTACACGCACTGGTCCTCTACCAGTTCATCAACCGCGACAACCAGATGATAACCAACCCCCACAATAGGGTGGCCCACGCACTGTCTTACATCGAAGGAGACCGGGTAGAAGCCTGGAAACAAAGGATGATGAACTGGGTCGTACAAGAGCCAATCCCCCGTCCGCCACACCGAAATGTATGGGAACAGTTCGAAGCCGATTTCGTCAGGGATTGGCACGACACCAACGAACAGCCACGAGCGATCCAGAAACTACACCAGCTCCGTCTCCAAGGAGGAGACATAGATGCATACGTGGCAGCATTTGAACAAGAAGCAGAAAAAGCTGAATACGATCTGAACGATGCGGCCACTTTAGAGATCTTCAAAAAGGGGCTTACCAACTACAAACTGGTCGAAACCACCATGCTCCACGACAACCCCAGAATGTGGGAGGCGTGGACACAATCAGTCAGACGAAGACAAGGAGAGCTTACCAGCCTCCAAGAATTACGCAAACCATTCTGGAACGACAGAAAAAAGGGAAACTGGCGCCCCTTCATAGGACAATCGCAAGGGCGACCCTTCCAACCGCAGGGACAGTACAAGGACCCAAATGCAATGCAGGTGGATGCATTACGCAAAGCAGTCACCGACCAAGACAAGGAGGACTACCGCAAGAGGGGCGCATGCTTCAACTGCGGCAGACAAGGACACATCTCCAGGAACTGCCCGAAACGTACCACACAACCCCCACCTGCCAGAATAGCCCAAGCCAGCACCATGCCACCAGAAGAACCAGAAATGAACCCCAAACGTGTGCTAGCCTATCTTCAAGGACTCAATGACGAGGAGTATAAGAACCTGAACCAGCAATGGGCAGAGCGCATGGGGGAGGAAAAAGAGGGTTTTGGTCAAGCCTGAGCAAAACGGCCTTTGCTCGGGCTCTGTTTCAGCGCGATGTATTTATGCCTCGGATTAATGCAATGAGACTTCTTGTGCAATTCCGAACCACATTGAAAATGGCCGACCTTATAGCCTTCGTAGACAGTGGAGCTACAGAGTGCTTTATAAGTCAGGAGTTTGTAGACCAACACAAGCTCGGGACGAAACTCCTCCTCCATCCGAAACGCCTGCACAACGCAGACGGCACCAGCAACAAGAGTGGATCAATCACTAAATACACGGATCTAGAAGTGACCACAGGAGACCAGGTGCACACACTGCGCTTCTATATAGCAGAAATGGGAGGCGACCACATGGTCCTAGGATACCCCTGGTTCGTGGCAGCAAACCCAAAGCCCAACTGGGGGCAAGGAACACTCGACGCGGCCGTAATCATTAAAACCGCAGGAGCGGCCAGCCCCAAAGCAGAGAAATGCACACACGTTGCAGGAATGCACACAGCCATGGTACAGAACCGCCCCTTCCTGAAAAAGGGAGAAAAGCTAGTGCTCCGACTTTGCAGAAACACTGTGGCGCAACAACTTGCGGAACGGGCGGCCCCAAAAGAGGAAAAACCTTGGGACCAGATCGTCCCGACACACTACCACCGATTCGCGAAGGTGTTTAGTGAGGAAGCATCGAAACGCTTCCCACCCTTGCGACCATGGGACCACGCAGTGGAACTTAAAGAGGGGGCGCCCGACACTATTGATTGCCACATCTTCCCACTGACAGTCGCCGAGCAAGAAGCCCAGAGTAAATGGCTAGACGAACAACTCAAGATGGGATACATCAGGGGAACGAAGTCCAACTACACATCGGCATTCTTTTACATCAAAAAGAAAGATGGCGCACTACGACCAGTCATCGACTACCGAGCATTGAACAAATGGACAAAGCGCAACAACTACCCACTTCCCCTGATTGATGAACTGATTGACAGATTGACCGCAAGGGCGGACAGACCAGCCGAACTGTTCACCAAACTCGACATACGATGGGGATACAACAACATCCGTATCAAGAAAGGCGACCAATGGAAGGGGGCATTCAAGACAAATAGGGGTACATTCGAACCAATGGTCATGTTCTTTGGAATGACCAACTCGCCGGCCACCTTCCAAGCAATGATGAACCACATCTTTAAGGATCTCATTGACGGGGGATACATGACAGTGTACATGGATGACATCCTGATCCACACCCCCAAAGACTACAAGCTACACCGACAAATCGTGGAGCAAGTACTCCAAGTGCTCCAAGACCACGACCTCTATCTAAAGCCCAAGAAGTGCATGTTCGAAGTGCCCAAAGTTGAATACCTTGGAGTGATCGTCTCCGAAGGACACGTAGCCATGGACCCAGTCAAGGTGGAAGGAATTCGCCAATGGAAAACACCACACAACCTGAAGGATGTCAGGAGCTTTCTAGGATTCCTGAACTTCTATTGGCAATACATCCAAGGGTTCAGCGCAAGGGCCGCGCCATTAAACAAACTGGTGGCCCATTGCGCCAAGGGAAACAAATTCAAGTGGACCGAGGAAGAGGAACACACATTCAGAGGACTGATAATAGCGGTCACCGAAGCACCGATGTTGAAGCAACCTAACTTCGATAAGCCATTCGTTGTGGATACAGACGCATCCCAGATAGCTATGGGAGCGGTGCTACAGCAACATGACGAACAGGGGAAGCTAAGACCCATCGCATTCCTGTCCAAAACACTCGATCAACAACAACGAGGTTGGGATGTGTACGACCGAGAATTATTCGCGGTAATAGAATCCCTAAGGGTCTGGCGACGCTACCTGCTTGGGGCAAGACACCAAGTCTTAATTCGAACAGATCACAATAACCTGCAGTATTTCAAGAAGCCACAAAACTTGAACCACAGGCAAGCCCGCTGGATGCAGGAAATGGTGGACTATGACTTCAAGCTGGAGCATAGACCTGGGAAACAGAACCAAGTGGCGGACTTCTTGTCACGCCTGTTTATAGACGAAGAAGAGGACAACAAAGGCGTGGTCCTCCTCCCAAGGGCACGATTCGCCAAGATGGAATTCCCAAAAGACACAGAACAACGGCGAGCGATACTAGCTCGGTATCACGACCACCCCAGCACCGGACACCCAGGAATAGAACGGACCAAGACACTCCTAAAAAGGAGGTTCAAGGGAGACGACGTTAACTGGTTCACCGAACAGTATGTGCGCGGGTGTGCCATCTGTCAGGAAAATAAAGTGCGCAATGCACAAAGGAAGGCCCCCACATACCCCATCGACGTACATCCTGACCAAGGACCGTTCCAGAGTGTGTCCATTGACCTAATCACAGATCTACCACCTAGTCACAAGTACGACGCAGTACTGACTATTGTGGACCAGGGATGTTCTAAGGCGACCAAGTTCCTGCCATGCACAAAAGAAATCACTGCAGAGGGAGTGGCGGCGCTGTACCTCCGCCACCTAGTTCCATTCTTCAGTACACCATCTAGGGTCATATCGGACAGAGACCCCAGATTCACCTTGGGATTCGCCAAGGAACTGTGCAGACTAATGAACACCACACAGAACATATCCACCGCGTACCACCCACAGACCGACGGCCAGACTGAGCGGCTGAACCTCTGGCTGGAACAATACTTATGGCTCTGGGTGGCCAACGACCAGGACAAGTGGAGCGAACATTTACCAATGGCCGAGTTCGCACACAATGCGTGGCCCTATGAGAAGACAGGGTATTCGCCCCACTTCATGCTGATTGGATATGATCCGGAGGTACGCTTTGACAACACCACAGCAGAAGTGCCCGCAGTCGAAGAGCGCCTGTGGCGCATCAAGAAGGCCCGCGCAGATGCCACCAGGCTTCATCAGCAGGTGGCGCCCTACATTACCAAGCGCAAGTTCGCTGACAGAGACAAAGTCTGGCTGGACGGCCGGAACCTGAAGACATACCACCCAACCACTAAGCTGGCGCCTAGACACTACGGACCATTCAGAGTCCTGCGGAAAATAGGGGAAGTGGCATACGAGGTGGAACTTCCGGTGCATTGGAAGATCCACAATGTGTTCCATGCAAACCTACTATCCCCCTATGTGGAAACCGAGGAACACGGACCCAATTATGAACGACCACCAGCTGACGTTGTGGATGATGAAGAGGTCTGGGAAATCGACCAAGTTCTAGACTCGCGTACCTCTGGACGCCGCCGCAGCAAACAGTACTTGGTCAGCTGGAAGGGCTACCCCCAATCAGAAAATTCCTGGGTCAGCAAGGATGACATGAATGCTGACGAAGCCATTGCAGATTATGAAGCACAAACCACGGATCACCAAGCACACCCCAAGCGCCGAGGACGGCGCAGGACTTAAGAAGGGGGTAATTTCCACATACCACAGCATGCCAGACAACCTTTCCCGCTTCCTGGAACGCATCACAGCTTCCCAAATACACCAATTCCCATCTACACTCGACGCCATCCCACCTGAACACCGCCAACAATTTGTTCAAAACTACATTCTCCGAGATCTACCAAACCTAGTCGCCCAAATACAAAGAGAAGACCCGTCCCTTTTCGAAGAATCCTACCAACACCTCCTGAACACCGCCAGAATATGTCTGCTCCATCTACACCGACTCGCACTGTCCACTTCGCAGACACCCCAGACATCATCGCGCCCCAACCTCTTCCTTGTACCTCCACCCTTACACTCGTCAACGGCACAGGAGAACCTTTTTGTAGTGCCCTCTCCCCCGACACCGACGTTGCAGTACCCAGAAGCAGTGGGACAAGCACTCCAGACACAGCAGACGGGCCCACTAACACAGGAACAACTGCGCCCACTCCAGATGGCATGGATCGCCAACACCAACTGGCGTGCACCAACCCCAACTCCCCAGAACTCTCGGACACTCCAGGAGAACCAGACCAATCCACCACCCCCTTCCGAAAACCGCAAGAGAAAGAGGTCATTGACCTCACTACTGACGACGATTCCTCTGAAGAAGGCGAAACCAGCAGCAGCGAGTACTCCACCAACACAGACATCAGGCGCAGGCTCAAGCAAGTCATGATCAAGTCGAGCAACGAGGCCATTGACAAAGCACTCGACAACCTGGAGACCTCGGACGACATTGACCGTGCGCAACGGGCCATCTGGGTCAAGGACCACCTGGAGCAATGCCAGAAAGTCAGAGAAGCCAACTGCGCAGCAGTCGAGGCTGGGAGCCCATGCCTAGGCAAACGCAAGAGGACGGAACGCGACGAGACCCTCGTCGTGACACAGAGATGGAAGACCACTGCTAGGGAGGCGGTAGAACGCATCTGGAATGAAAAGAAAGCCCTAGACGAATGAAGATCCCCAAACGCCACCAGACCCCACCTTTTACCTGGAGACTGGCATGCGGGAAGAAGAACTAGACCGTGCACTCCCGTACCAACACCCCCGATACCCCTTCGTCCTGAACCAGGAAAGCAACCCTGGGTACACCACAAGGCTGATCGCAGATTATGCAGGAGTGTACCAAGCCGCCAGGTACCAGGCCATCGACATGAACCGCATACGCCCAGTCATGAGACTGACGATGGGACGCGGACAGCCTATCTGGGTACAGGAGCTGATGGCTAAGCCAAGAGTACTTCCAGGACCACAGATTACGACCTTCATACAACGCCTGCTGGAGGACGAGGAAGAACAAACTCCATACGTCAATCAGGCCATCGCACGCCTGGTGTTATAGTTTCGCTATTTTGGTTCTCATAGACTGACTCAAGCGTTCTCTGAACGCTTTACTTACTGGTTCGCTGGATCGATTCATCTCATGACTGGTTTCTTTGGCTTGATACTTTTCGGAGCTTATAGTCTTGATCTGGAAGTGAAAATTGTCGTTTTATTTTTCTTAGAAATTTCTACTGAAATTTCCCTTCTTATTTTCGTACTATACTGTTTCGAGACTGGAAACTAGCACCTTTAGTACTCCCTAAAGGGACGACTCTTGTGTATAAAAGAGCCAGCTGTGGACCCAAAGTCCCCAGCTTCGGCTTAAGCTTCTTGAATCTCAACTCGTCTTTGATCTCTCATCCCTTCTAATAAGGAAGTCCCCTTTCCTTATTAGGTGTTTGATTTCATCTACTTCAAGAACGAACTTGGACTTGACTTAGTAATAAAGTCTTTGACTTTATTTTGACTAAGTCGTGCGTCCACTCCTCTAGAGAGCTCTCTAGATCCCGAACCCAGTCTACTTGCTTAGGGCAAGTCAACTTCGGACTTGTGTAGCAAGTCAGCCAAGTTACCGATCCTCAAAGTCGCACTTCGCGCAACGGTCCTTGAGAACCGTAACATAAGCCGAAGCTCACAACCACTACATGCCCCAGACCCTTGTTCCTAAAGACCAAATTTACTATTTGACTAGGAAAAGGCTCGAAGTCTTAGGACAAGAAACCAAACTCTTAGGATTGATCTTGACCAAAGACACCCCTACCGAAGCAATAACTAGTGGAATCTTCGAACGACTAGACGAGATCCATAAAGAAGTCAGCTACTTGAATCTGGTGCTGATCTTTCTATCCCAACTGTGATAGAACCCCCAGTATATGAGCCGACTTAGGAGAAGAGTAGATCAACAACTAGCAGCTCTAGTGGTCGAATTCTGTATCCTACAAAGAATCACTGATCTCCACGAACGAATCCGAAGAAATCAAGAACACCTCTTGACCTTCCCTGACGCACCAGGAATATCTGAAAGAGAAGCTAAAATCCAAGCAGCAGAAACGGAGATCCGTCTGCTCAACGAAGTACTCAGATTTATCCAAAGAATCAATTAAACCCTGGGATCCTTAATCTGCGACTTCCCTTCCGACCCATACAAGAGGTACTACTTCTACCCTAGGACTGTCAATAGGCTACCTCCTTCAGTCCTCGGATCAGCCTACTTCGCAGAATTTGAAGACCCCGATCAAAATTGCCTAGTAGTCCTGGTAGAGCAAACAGAATTTGCAATAGAGCTCATCAACGGCCATTGGCACACCATAAGCTGGGATCCTGATCAACGCAAATACTATACTAGGAAGGCAAATAGGATAATGGATCCAAGCAGCTACGGACTAGGATTAGTCCAAGAAGAAGAAGAAAATCCCCAAGTCACACAAGAAACCCTTCACCAAGGAGAAGAAGCTCCTCTTGAAGAAGCGATGAGAGAAGATCCCATGACTATAGCCCATTCCGACTCAGAAAAAGAAGAACCTCAGGAAAGGCCTTCCTCCTCAGAAAGTATAATCGAACCACTCCAGAGGATGACCTTACAACCCTTGGGAGGTGTCTTCGCTCAATTAAGGGCCAGTGGAAAGAACCCTTTTGCAGTCCTGAGGGACAGTCCTAGTGCCCGATATTCCTCTATGGAGGATTTCCCCTCACATGTCTCTTCAACAATTACAGAAACGCTTCCTACCCAAGCCTCTACTACCATCACCCTCCCCTCAAGGGGAACAAGGGGGAGTGGTGGAGGCGGTGGAGGAGGCGGTGGAGGAGGTGGAGGAGGCGGAGGAGGAGGAGGAGGACCACCCCCTCCTCCCGGAACTCCTGGAGGAGGACCGCCAGCACCAAACCCCCAGGGACTACCTGCTAACGGCAATGGAAAAGCAGGACTAGAAGGAGCACTCCCATTCATTTTTAAAGGAGAGAGGGATCTTGCCGAAAGGTGGAAACAAAAGTTTGATCTCTGGTGGGATATCAACGATAAAAATCCATCTCTAACCGTGCCAAGAAAGAGGATCCTCATTGCCCTCTCCTTTATGGATGGAAAGCTGGTTGAAGACTGGATCGCTGAGCAACTAGACGCACTAAGGAGGAAAATAAACATCCTTGGATATGACCCAAACGATGAACGACTCTGGCATTGGTTTGAAGAAGCCTTTGAAAAGAAATTCTACGACTCGGGAAAAAAGGAAGCAGCTGATAATGCCTTACTCAACATCAAAATGGTGGGGAAGGACCTTGACTCCTATATCTCGGCATTCGAATCTCATCTAAAGGGAGCTCAATGGGATCGGGATAGTCATGGAAGCCTTCGACTCTTCAGAGATGGGCTCACTCCTGGACTCCACCGAGCTGTTATTCAATACCATCGCCCCCTTCCAACGACCATGGACGAACTACAAAAAGCAGCAAGGACCCAATCTCTGATTAAACTCGAATTAGAGAATGCCGGCCTGAGCAAGTTCAAAAAGAATTCGGATCAATGGAACAAGGCCAAAAGGTTCCTAGGTCTAAAACCCAGGAAGGATCCTGACGCGATGGATGTTGATGCTATCCGCTCCAAAGAAGAAGACGAAGAAAGGAAGAAACGCCTCAAAAAGGAAGGACGATGTTTCCTATGCGAAAAGCAAGGACATCTTTCAAAATTTTGTCCTACTAAAAAGAAAGGAGACCCCTCTGGATCAAAAGGGACCAAGGCCAGGGAAACTAAAATCCAGGAAGAAAGTGATGATGAAGGAACTCTTGTGGGGACTTCTGCAGACTCCCTTATCCACAACCTCCAGCAACTCCCTGAAGCGGAACGTGC
>QFEA01000979.1:19956-37137 GCA_003315975.1 Lactifluus echinatus | reverse complement strand
CGACCAACGTTACCACTTTATCAGGGATCAAACAAGCAAGGGAGCCATCGAATTGAAGTACTGCTCAACTGAAGATATGATCGCTGACGTACTGACAAAAGCGCTGCCTAAGTGGAAGGTGGCGGCGCATGCTGCATCTCTCGGAATGCGTCATGCTTCTGGGGATGTGTTGGAGTAAAAACATTTTGGGGCATGGCCTCGTGATTATAGCCTCTTGATATCTATGATCTTTTTATTTGGTGGCCATTTGTTTGAAATGTATTTACGAAGCGCGGCACATCGAGAGAGAGCGCGGCGGATATTTATAGAGCGATCTTAATCCCTAAAGTAAATTTCATATTATACTTGTATCTACGATACGATATGTCTCAGTCAGCTAGCGCTGATATTGTACATGTATAGTCGTAGCACTTGAAATTAAGCGATTCTCCCCCCTTAATCTAGCTCGCGCCCTTAACACCCACCAGATGCAACAAGAAGATACACCTGCACTGTGCTCAACCAAGAAGCGAACGATGTCGAGGTTGCCACAGAATGAGGCCCAATCCAGGGGAGGTTGTTCTTCGTTGTCCCGGATGTCAACGCGTGCACCACATTGGATAAGTAACGTTGCGACATCGAGATGTCCATTGGCTGCTGCCAGATGTAGTGGAGTCCAATGATCATTTTTCCGTACATTCACGTCAACTTTGTGATCCAATAACAGCTGCGCGATATCAAGATGTCCACATCACGATGCGTAGTGCAATGGAATCCAGCCATCATTGTCCCGGACGTCCACGTCTGCACCTTGCTCGAGGCTCAACGCTACGGCGAGCGGAGTCTGTTTCAGTTGGTGACTGGGCGATTCCTTCCCGTATTCTTATTCTCAAATTCTCAAAGCCTCGCTAACAGGAGCAGAGAGAAAAAATATTAATATTTTTGCACGGTGGTAAACATGTGTGGCACCTCACGCAGTCTCAACAGCACTGTCATTACGCAGTACTGCACACAGACAAGGAAAAGTCCTGGGCCCTGGATAACCTATCACTTCCCGTTCCTGTCCATCTCTTACACATAGACATTGGACAAAGCGATGGCTTTCACATATTGCCATACATACGATGTAGAAGCCTCATTTCTAGACTCAGCGTACTAAGGTAGCAGGTCAGACGTAGCTATAGGGAACTGAAGACGCACTATGAACGAAGGTTACAATTGAGGTTTTGGCATGGCCTGTTTTCTTGTGCCCCTAATGATCTGACCTAAGCACTAAGCACCGTCCAGCAACTTTTGAATACATGAGAAGGCCGCGATGTTTGTGTTGCCGATGGATGGGTGTACACCATTTGACCTGGGAGTGCTCAGTCTCCGACTGAGGCGTACGGACCATGGGAATTTCGCTTCCTTCATGCTTGATCTGCTTTCTGCTTTCCCAAAAATATCAAAAAGGCTGACAACGAAACAGGGGTGAGGATACGGTTTCAAGGATTTTGGTTGGATGGCGGAGCACACAAACGCGGAATGGTTATGGCACGCGATGTACTCCAGGTTTCGTTTAAAAACAACGCCATGGGCTAATAAGTGAGAGGGCCACATCGACATAAGGGCCACCTCCGGTCGCACTGAGTTTGGTAGTTGCAGGTGAAGCAAAGCGAGGTGGTTCCCGGACAGAAAAAGGTTCCTGCCGCAAGACAGCAGCTAAGGAGAGACAAGTTGAGAGACGGTGTCAAACGTAAATCCATAAAGTGACCAAGTGTTAGGTGTTCAGATCAAAATATCCCAGTTGCACTCCTCAACCCCAGCGTTGATACTCAGAAAAAAGCTCAAGAGCATTAACCTCCTTCAGAGTAACGTTGGTATGGGGGGAGTCAACAGCCACATCATGGGAAGGTCACAGGGACGTTGAAATCTCTACTCCATTAAGGCGGCACGGGCCCTATCTTCGGCGTGGGGACGCAGCACGGGAGAGGGCTGATGTGGAAATGCAATTCATTTGACGATATTTTCTGGTTCGTCTGCAACGATTGGAGGCAGAGCGCTATGGGGAATACTATCGGTTGGTGGGCCCCGTCCGAGTCGTCCTGGCCGCGAGTACAGTAGACACGATGATCCCCCTGTACTTTTAAAGGCGCCAACTGTCTGTCGTAGTGCCGAAGATAGTGTCCCAGTCAGTGGACAGGGAGGGGATCGTTAAGAGGTGGCATACGTGCGCTGACTGGGTACAGAGGGGATTGATGTGGGAGGGTTCAAGTTGACGCGTCCCGGGATAAGCGTTGAGCAGGTCGATCATCATTCACCTGCTAGCGAACCATTGGGTTTCGAAGGAGGACAAGGTGGGCAGGGCTACAACGGGGTACCAGCACTTTTTCCATTTAGTGGTGGCTTGCTTGTAAGAGAAGCTCACGCTCGGCGAGCGCTAGAAAGGAAAGGTGGTTGTGGCCGTGCACTATGTTACGCACGTGACTCCGTCAGCATTTAGACCTCTGAAGACCATGAGTGGTTTTCGAAGGTGAGGTACCGTCCTTCCAACCATTTTCGTGTTGCATAACGAAGGCACTACAGCCAGTCCCAGATCTGGAAGACACACTTTCTGCCTCTCCTTATCCTTCGGTCACCACAGAGGATTTCGCTCCCGCGGAGCAGTACCATAACATTCTTCATCCCTGCGAAGAGCAGACTCTCCCACATCGCCAAGGGGCAATGAGCCCTTCTTATCCAGCTCAATTAATTGTAGGACAAGGCATGGACTATCCCCCCCTTTCCGAAGAAAATGCCAACTATAACCTCGTTCCTACCGAGGTCGACCTCTCCGGAAAAACGTCAACATGGTCTATTCAAATCGCTGAGACCCTCGTCGAACCAGCTTCTGGCCCTGTGACTCCGCTAGTACACCAAGGTGCGTCCCTCAATCCTAATCAGTAGCTCATGTGCTCTGATACAACAGCATTCCCTGTTGCACTATACCAAGATATGGGGGACATTAACTTGAAAAACTTTTGCCCCATTTGCGGAAAGAAGTTTCACGAACCGAAGGCAGTAACTCGCCATATAGATGATGCTCACGGGCCAGAGTGCCGATGCCCTCATACAGGGTGTAGTATTAAATGTATCGGGATGCGCAAACTCATATATCATCTTCAACGGTCTCACGACGTACTTCCCTCATCCCAACTTGGACCTGGCCCTATGCCTCTACTAGAACACCGAGGTGGCTCATTCAATGTAAATCGGTATCTCATGTCTCATCGACACACCTCGGCAGCATTCCCTGTTGCACTAAACCAAGATATGGGGAACCTTAAATCGAAGCCCTTTTGCCCCATTTGCGGAAAGGAGGTCAAGGCAGTAGCTCGCCATTTAGACGACGTTCACGAGATAGAATATGGATGCCCTCATACATGTACTGGGAAGCGCACACTCGAAGCTCATCTTCAACGGTTTCACGATAATGTTCCTCCCTCTGCCCAACTCACGATGTTAAAAGCTGCGGCACACTGCCTATGCTACCTCGCCACACATTGACAAGCTCATGCATCCTTCTCCATTCCATGGTATTCGCTCCTTAAACATGTCACCGATGCCCTATCGGTGGGCCCTCTAATGTATGTATGACTTGGTGAGTGATATGTCTACGTACGGCTTCATCTATTATTTCCGTATCTCTTCTTTCGTTTGTGTGATTACTATGTCCACCGATGTATTGAATCGTGTTAACGATACTTTCGTATAGCTGAATGTATGACCCATGCATTGTACCTATGCTATTGCACTGATTTAGATGTATAGCGTAAGCCTCGTCGTGGTCCACTCTGACGTTAGACACAGAAGTCGGGGAGAGTGAGCGGTGCCTTCACACTTTGCACGCTGTGTTAAGTAGTCCAATAGGTTGTTGTGATTGACACACACGTAAGGCATCTTTTTAGGAGTCAGAATGCGAGAGCGGACCCCCCCCCCCATTCGCTCAATATTAGCGCAAGTCTGTGGACGCGTTCACCGTCACCACATCGCATATGCTACAGTACTGTGTAAGCAACCATCTCGCCTGAGAGTCGAATTAACAACACACTCGTGTGAAGCTCAACAAATTGAACGTTAATTCGGTAACAGACTCGGGCTCGGAGGTATGCAAGTTTTGAAGTAGGAATTTGTGCCAGGGGTCGTATACAGTACCTTATCGTAGTTTGGTCCTAGCGCTTGCATGCCACGCTTACTCTCTTGGACGCAGCATTCGATGACCTCTACTTTCATAAACGGGCCCATGCAGTAACACTATTAAAATGTTCCCGTCCACACCATCGTCTGTGTAGCTCGCCGAGTGTAAGGAAGGAGAGATTGATGCCATGGTCGACCCAAACCCACCGTCCCACAAAACATCTCAAAATCATGACAGGTCTTTGGGTATCTCCCTGCATTCCTTTGGATTGCTTGGGTTCTGCAAGAAGTGGAGAGCCTCGGTGCGAGTAACGAGTTGAAGGTCATCGAAGAGGATGCAAAATATTTTGTCGATGTCTTCTGGTGATGTCGTCGATCCAGGTTTGAAGCTCTGCTGCGTAAAACCCGAGGCTTCCCATGTCGGAAATCTAGCTGTGGATCGGGCAACTGGAATGCTCCTGATTCATGGGCGTGGTATATCTTTTCTGTCTACTCCTTAGTTTGTCATGGTTGGACCACATAAATGCATACCGTGACTGCAGCTTTGGACAGAGCACTTTTAAATGAACGCCTCATCATCCCTGCGCAGGGTCCAAGTTGAATCCGGGGGAAATTATCACGGCCTGTCGAGTCGGGTTTCTGCTTCCGCTTCCCACGGCCTGTAGAGCGGACGACGGAATGACTGGCTTTCCGCCAACCTCGCCGAGCACGTCCATGGGTATCGGCGGGGTTTCCCCTGGCCTACTGTTCGAGGAAACCCACCTAGCACCCAACGTTATGTAGAAAAGGAAATTTCCCGAACCAGTCAACTTGAAGTGCCACTTCGTGTGCTGGAAATTGAAAGAGACAAAACGGCTCTACTATCGCGGTGTCCTCGGTAAGACCGTCGGTCAGCCACCGGATTGCTTGCTTATCCGCGTCCTTCTACACCTTCGCGAACATCACGAACCGCATCCGAGTCTGCTCTTCCACTAAATCATATCTGAGCCCATGTCCCAAGACTCACCAAGAACAAGAAGGAGGGAGACGTGGACGAAATAGGACAAGCGGAATGGATGGCTGTTGAGAAATCTGGCTAGATTTCGCAACGTGTTGTTGTAGGTACAGTAATAAGCAATCTGTTTGCTGTAGATTTTGAACGAGGATAACAACGGTAGAATCTAAGCCGGCCTATAGAGCCTGTGCGTCAACATAAGTCTGGGGACGTGAACGCACGAATATGAAGTCATCATCCAAAAGATCATCCTTCCGAGCCAGTCAACGATTTGTCGCCATCATCAAAGTAAGCTATCATGCATAACTGTCTCTCCCATTTGAGGGACCGTTATCAGTGGATCTGGCAGTGGCGACGTTACAACTTGAAGGTTTTTGTCGCGCTGTGATAACCGGAGTTCGCAGCTGCAGTTTGTGCCCGATCCTGAACTCTCGAACACTCTGACAATGAGAGAGAAAATACGGGTCGTGTATTGTGTGGAAATTTGGAAGCAATTGAGCAATCAGTAGACTCAAGACTCAAGACTCTCAATGGTACAAGAAAATCGTGGGATAAAGGCACATGACATTCACCAAATCCTCCATCGCCTCCTCGCGACTCGCGACCTCCGAGTCGGTAGCCAAGTTCTGCCGACATAAGCCGTGTAAGCTGTCCTGTACCCATTGTCAAGATGAAATGCGTGCGATCCAAGGTCATTAGAGTTTATACCAAAGCGTAACACACGGAAATGTCTTTCCGATATTCGGTTGCCACCACCGGTCATGAATTAGAGTTAGACGCCGTGCATCCGATTCAAGATAACAACTGGTTGGGGTAGCACAGGATCTCGGAATGTGTTGTACTGTGCTGTACCCGAGGCATGCGGTAAACACGTACTTGGGCCAAGAGGGAGGCATGGCACCGAACTGTCGCGATCATACACAGCGTGTCACAATCTGGCCGTGCCTCACTGTCGATTTGGTACCGCAATCTCATCTTAAATCAACCAGCAACTTAAGTACTTAAGCTTTTGTCTGTTTCACCTACCTATGCAGCAAGCAGAATAAAGGATCTCGGCTGGACAGGATCCTGCAACGCGAGCTTGACAAACGGGTGAAAAGGACCTTCAGAACAAAAAGAGGAACACAGGGCTTATCGAGTCCCCGCCTCCTGCGAGGATCTTTGCACATGCACATGGATGTGGTTGAGACAATTCCTAGGGCTGTGCCACAGGTGAAGATCGGGGACTTTCTGCGTCTCGGGTGAATGCAAAATGAGCCACGACGGAGCCGAGGGACGGATGCTCTGGCGACACTTGGCGGCCAATGTACTGCAACGATCTGATATGACATGTTTCATGTTAGAGGGTATGTCAGGTAGCAACACAAGCAGCAGACGAGTCTGGGTATGCCGGCTGTGTCTATCAACAACTCAGACAGCCGGTCGGGGTATCCCATATGGTCATCTCAGATGAAACGTGGTTTGTGATTGGGCGCTGGTTTCCTGCTCTAAAGAGGCGGAGAAGAGCGCGGCAGTAGTGAGGGTGCATTCACATAAGTGGCAGTACGTGCACAAAAAGAGGTGTGTGTTCAAGTATGAAGTTTTTGTTCCTGGACAGTTCCTGAGCCGACGGGATGGACAAGGATTGATGCGATGTCCGGATGGGTTGTGATGTATGTAGAGGAGGACAGTTCGTGACACGTGACACTAGCGGGCCACATGATGACAAAGACTGGCGATCGGCACCGCAAAAGCGTCGACGGTCGACCTGTCTCGTTCGCAGCCAACCTCTCAATCTTTCTCATATTGTGTTGTGTTTCGCCTGAGGGCATGCATTGCTCGTCTCTATGCGACACGACTGGCAGTGACGAGTCGAGCGAGCTCCGAAAGAAAGACGTGCGGGGCTGGAATTTTAGGTGACAGGGCAGAATAGAAAGACGAGAGAGTTAGTTGATCCCGAGAACGGCCACAGATAGTAATTTCCTGCGCACGGGCCATGTCGTCGTCTCGGTCTTCGCTCTCCTCGTATCGTCTCATCCCCTCCTCTCCTCCCCCCGAACTTTCCTTTTTTGGTATCTTCTCCTGCGCAGGTCCTTTACTTGTTGTCCGTTTTATTGGCTCTCCTGTTCCTCGTTTTGCTCATCAGCGTAGGCCATTTGTCATCTCCTTTCATATCACCAGTCTGTTCCCAATAGATTTTTTCCACGTAAGTTGCAGTTGCCCCATCAACCGTTCTCCTTCCCTCAACGTTTATCCCACCCCACCTTTTGTGGTTCGTCACTCCTCAAACAAACACACAGAACATGGATTCCGACGTCGAGATGCTCGACTCAAAGTCTGCATCGGCCATCGTAACTTCCGTGTCTCTTCCCGTCCTCCCACTCTCGGACTCCCAACGTGTCTCCCCCATCGCCCCGGACATCGACGATAACCCAAGCACCGGCGCCGACGACCCGCCCGCGCCCTCCGACGCCGTCTCAAAACCAAGTACGGGCAGCAAGGGAAAGGCGAAACCCGCCTCGGGGAAGAAGTCGGCGAAAGCGCGCGCACGCTCGCCATCACCGTCGCCGCCACCCCTCGTACCCCCGCCCCCACTGCGCACGATCCGGCTCGACATCAAGCTCGGCGGCCCAGAGAACTACGAGGTGGACGTGGCCGCGCTCTCCAAGGCGACCGGCCAGCGGGCCGCGACGCCTCCGGCTGTGGTGAAGCGGTACGAGAGCGAGAGCGAGGGCGATGGCGAGGGTGCGCCCGAGTCTGGCGTGGGCACCGATGGCGGTGGAGAGAAGAAGGCAAAGAAGGTGCGGAGAGCGCGCGTATTTATTATTATTATGCGATCAAACAACTTTGCTCACGCGTTCGTGTGCATCCCGTCTATCTATCAATATATCTCAGAAGAAGAAAAAGAACCTCGGCACGGAGTACTACGATCTGACCGACCCGTTCATCGACGACTCGGAGCTCGCGATCGACGAGCGCACGTTCATCGCGCAGACGAAGCAACAGGGGTTCTACGTCTTTTCCGGCGAGGTTGCGTTGCTCAAGGAAAAGTCACATCGGAAACCCAAGTCGAAAAAGTCGGCGTTGCCTGCACCCGAGCCCATCGCGGGTCCAAGCAACTACCCACACGCGTTGAGCCATAGCAATCATTCGCAGGCACAACCGCAGAGCACGAAAGACGTCCCGATTACTCTTTTGTCAGACGAAGAGGAGACAGGCGAGAAGCGCAGGACAAGAGGTTCTGCGGAGAGTCCGAACGGGAAGAAGAAGCGACGGGTGGTAGACATCGTAAGTGCGCATTTAGTTTGGTCGCCACCTCCCCTCCTCTGACACCTTGCCTTATCGTAGCACCCTTTCCATCCCGATCTCGAAGCTGCCATTCAAGAACTCAAGGAGGCCATCTCGAAAGGTGTGCCCTGGTCTATATATGGACCACGTTTTCGCACATAACCATGAATGTGTCTGATAGAAAATTGGGAACCGAAGGGCAAGTTTCCACAAGGGATCCGACCGGTGCTTGGAACGGTTGCGCTCAAGGCAATCAAGCTGAACGAATACAATGACAATTTTTTCAATTTGATGCCACGTATATTCCCGTATAATCGGTTTACCATGAGCGTATGTTCGTTTCCCTCTTTCTGTTCCGAGTTGTTGCACGCTCACATGCGTTGAGCGCAGAAACTCATTAAGCGACAAATTTTTCCTGAACACATGGCGCTTCTTGTCAAGCGGCAAGATGAATTACTAACGGAACTCAAGGCAGCTGCGGACGAGGGTTTCCCGCGAGCAAAGGATGAGTGGGAACGGGGTGTTGTCGCATGGGGTACGCATCTGTCTTGCGACTCGGGCTGTGCTGACACCTTTCTCGTAGAAAAGAAGCAGGAAAAGACCAGGGTGGAGGGTACAGGCACGACGTCGGTCGATGGCTCACCAGCTTCCAGAGCTGCACCCTTACCACCAGGTGATGATGGCATGGCGATGGACGTGGACAAGAGCGCGGATGGAGAGAGCAAGGACACGAAAGACATGAGGGACGCCCATCCGCCAGCGAAGAAGTACAAGATGACCGAGTCAATGAAGGGACTCATCTGGAATCTGGTCTGCCTATCTAACGAGTGCTGTCGTATTGAGAACGAGAAAAAGTACGGGAGTGGATGATCCATGTAGAGAACGCTCGTTGACCCTTCTCTCTAGCACGCTGGAAGGCTCTGCATCGCAAGTGAGCGAACAAGGTCTACGGAAAGCACTGTATCAGAAAATTGTTGCTGCGTTCCCTGAGGGATGGATGTCTTCTGGTCAGGTCTCGCGCGAAGGTGAGCACAGCTGTGGGGATTGATATGACCTTTCTGACCCGGGTTACAGTGAGCGTGATGAAGAAGAAATTTGAGAAGGAAGCGATGGAGAATGATAGTTAACATTTTTATATCTAATAAATTATCCCGTTGATAACCCTAAAATGGAGATGGCTTCGAGTGCTCTGTATATAAATATAATCTCAAGAAGATGGTAATTCTAAACTTAAATATATATTTAAAGTTATTAAGGCCAAGTGGGAGCCGAGGTGTCCTCGGAAACAATCGGATCGGTCACGGCCCCTCAACCAAACCACATACCATACCAGTATGTCTTATCCACCCACCTATTCCTACCAACTCTCTGCCAATGAATCATGGGGAAAGGGTTCAGTTGAGGCCAATACCGAGTCTGACCCCAAGCCCGGCGAGTCCCGCCCCCATCGACTGGAAAAGACTTCCAAGGATCTCGTCACGGGCCCCAGGGAAGGCATAAGGACCGTACACGATGTCCTCCTCTATGCCAGCCGCACCCACGGGACACGCAAGGCATATGGATACCGTGACGTTCTCGGCGTCGTCGAGGAGCAGAAGGAGGTGTCCAAGACGGTCGACGGCCAGGAGGTGAAAGAGAAAAAGACGTGGAAGTACTTCCACCTCTCCGACTACAAGTACATCACCTTCCTTGATCTCAAGAACGTCGTTTCCGAGGTCTCCCGTGGCCTCCTTTACCTCGGCGTGAAGAAGGAGGACGTGTTCAACATCTACGCTCAGACGGGGTAAGTGGGGCCCCTTGTCCTTGTCCTTGTCCTTGTCCTTGCTATGCCACCCCCTCTCCTCTTTACTGTCTGCCACCTTCTTTTTTCCTTTTGTCTCTCCTCATTTGGCTTCTAAGCCCCCTCATAAGAGGAATGCATGTCTTTCCTTCCAGCATGGTAAGGCGCATTCGCGGCTGGGCGGGGATTTCGCAGCTGCGACATGGTCTAGGCTTGTTTTGGGTAGCCACAGCCGTGCCTCTGGTCACGTGAATTCAATGTCGCGTGCGCACAGCTGTGACTCTAAGCCGTCAACGGGCGCCTGGTTTGACACCTTTCACATGCGTTGTTCTTCACACCTGTCTGCATTGAATATCTACTCGACTTGCAGACGGGCGTATCGATGCTTACTCTTGTGTTTGCGAATCTGCTGCTATGCCCACGTGAGCGGTCGCATGTCAGTCCGCTACGTGCCGGCTATCGCATTTCGTGTTCCGTGGTTCCGTGATACCCCGTTCCGTGATACCCGTGACTCCACGTAATCGCTGACGTACGAACCCCTTTTTAGTCCATCTTGGCAATATGTTTCCTACGGCTGTGCAAACATATCGACACCAGTTGCTACAGCATACGATACACTCGGCGAGTCAGGTCTCCAGCACTCGCTTGATGAGCCCAAGTGTGTGGGCATCTTCACCAACGCCGACCTACTTCCCGTCGTGGCCAAGGTCATTCGGGAGGTTCCATCTTTACGGCTTGTTATCCACGACGGTCATGCACCAGAGTCGGTCATTTCCAAGATAACAAGCGCACGTGATGACGTTACTCTGCTCTCGCTCGACGCCCTGCGCCAAATCGGTCGTGAGCAGCCAATGGATACTGCGGATAGCCGACTTCCTTCTCCCGAAGACCTGGCATGTATCATGTACACCTCTGGCACCACGGGCCCACCCAAGGGTGTCCAGATCAAGCATTCCAATCTCGTCGCGTCCATCGGTGCTGTTTATACCCTTTTCGGCCACCAACTGAAGTCCGATGATACGTACCTTGCCTTCCTCCCGCTCGCGCATATCCTCGAATACGTCGTCGAGCTTTGCTTTGTCTTTGTCGGCATTTGCAGCGGTTTTGGCCGCGTCAAGACGCTTACAGATCAATCCGTGCGCAATTGCCAGGGCGACATCAAGGCGTTCCGTCCGACGATCATGGTCGGGGTTCCTGCTGTTTGGGAACTCATCCGCAAGGGCATTCTCGCGCAGGTCAACAGCAGTAGCACAGTCCGCAAGACAATGTTCAATGGCGCCCTGACCGTTAAGAAGGTGAATATTCCAGGCCTTAGAGAACTCGCCGATGCCGCTGTGTTCTCGAAGATCAAAAGCGCAACCGGTGGTCGGCTGCGTTTGGCTCTGTCAGGTGGCGCAGCCCTATCGCGCGAGACACAGGAATTCTTGAACCTCGCTTTAGTCACACTCCTTCAAGGTGCGGCTTTGTCGTTGCTGGTTTTTTTTTTTTTTGGACTCTTGGATTGACGCGTGAAATTTAGGTTATGGTATGACCGAGACGTGTGGGATGTGCACTATCCTCCCAGTAGAGTTGATGCAGTATAACAGCGTGGGCCTCCCTTCTCCGTCCATAGAAATCAAGCTCCGAGACGTGCTTGATGCCGGATACCGTGCTACTGGTAACCCGTCACAGGGTGAGATCCTTCTTCGTGGCCCATCTGTTACTTGTGGCTATTACAAACGAGATGACCTCAACAACGACGAGTCTATCTTCACGAAAGATGGTTGGTTATGCACTGGCGACGTTGGCCAATGGAATAAGGATGGTACCTTGTCCGTGATTGATCGGTAAGCCTACCATGACTTGCAGTCCGATCCTGGTAAACGAGCTTCCTTTGCACAGTATCAAGAATCTTATCAAGCTTCAGGGTGGCGAGTATATTGCGCTCGAGCGCCTCGAATCAACGTACAGGTCATGTTACCTTGTGTCGAACATCTGCGTGCATGCCACACCAGATGCGACACAACCCATCGCAATCATCGTGCCGCATGAGGTGCATTTGCGTGCGGCTCTTGGCGACTCGAATACCCCGCTTACGGACTTGTGCGCGAAACCGGAGGTCAAGGCGCTGGTGCTTAAAGAATGCAATGCGGCAGGGAAGAAGAGCGGTTTCAAGAGCATGGAGATTCTACAAGGGGTCGTGCTCACTGCTGACGAGTGGACGCCCGAGAGCGGACTCGTGACGGCAGCACAGAAGATCCAGCGGAAGAAGATTGCCGAGAAGTATATTGCGGGGATCAAGGTGGGTCGTTTGTCGGTATCTACAGATGGGTTCGACTGATGACGTCCGTCTCCCCGTTCGCCTTGCAGGAGGCATATGGTGTAAGGAAATGAACCCGTATTTTAGTATTGGCAGACCGGGACAACATTTCCTACGCATTCCCATGCAGACAAGATGACCTGGTCTTCCCTCCGACATTTTTTTTCTTTGGTTTTGGTTAATCATCTGTCTTTGTACTATCGTCATCTTTTTACTCGACTGTCTCTGACGCAAGATAGCCCTCCCCCCTACCCCGTTACTCCTTCTCTTTCCTCTGTCGTCTCGAGTAGCCTGACGAGTAGATGGACCTCATCATACCGCTATCTTTCTTAGTACGCGGGTTAGAAACGTTGTCGTGTTTTTAATGCATATGCGTCGTATTGTTAGTTTGAAATTCCTCTAGGTGTGCGGTCCAATATCGGCGTACTTCGAGTCGGATCAGGTGACCGCGGCGACAACGAGTTGTGATATTGCGATAACCGACCAGACGACGACAGCCATATTTCAATTTCAATGTTTCAAATATTACAGTAGTACGCTATCGGGCGGGTCTCTCCTCTGCGTACAAACGCGTATGTGAACTGCTAGTA
Organism: Lactifluus echinatus; assembly: GCA_003315975.1. Taxonomy (NCBI): domain Eukaryota; kingdom Fungi; phylum Basidiomycota; class Agaricomycetes; order Russulales; family Russulaceae; genus Lactifluus; species Lactifluus echinatus. The sequence continues at coordinate 24,073 of QFEA01000979.1, read as the reverse complement.
CACACGTATATGCGTGAAACCCTGGTGTCCCCAGCGCCCGACCCGTAACTTACCGGGTGTTAGCTGTGGCGCTCGTCGATCCCTCCATTCAATCCAAGGGGGGTGTCACGGTCGTATACATCATAACTTACATCGCCATCGCGGGGTGAGCAGGGTTATCGACGTCCAAATAATTGATCGTTGGTTGACAGCCCTCACTCAGCCTGTAGTCTTGTTGTCATTGACACGTTTGTGGGGGCGGTGGTGAGTAGCGGGAGCGCCTTTGTTTTTTCTTTCTCTTCGACTGCACTGTAGCTGCGGTGTGTCGGTGTCGGGTCTTCGACTGGCTGCTGACGATATTTAAAGCCTGAGCGCAGTGCTGAGCCGTTCGCGTTGAATATGCCGGGTTGTCCAGGCCAGGTCTCCTCCATAACTGCTCGAGCTGCTCGGTGTCTTCAGTAAGCTCCTCGTAGGTTATCCCGTCATCTGAGGAGGTCGTAATGGCGTTTGCGAGATGTTCATAGCCTCATAAATGTGCACGCTATATTCAGTCATCAGACATTACGGATTGATTATGTCATCTCGACCCCATCAAATATCGAACGACACCGATATCCAACTGTACCAGCCCAAAAAGCCAAAAGGTCTGGGACAACTAGTATTTGAAATTCGAAAGAACAGAGACATATTATAAAGAACGGGAGAGCCAAGGCTATCGTCAAGGTCAAGTTACTAGAAAGGTCAGATACTAGGGGTATATTTGTCACGACACTTCCTTGTCCTGGTTCAGCAGGACACCTTCTCGCTCCTGTCTATACTGGCGGGGCAGGAAAGCCAGCCCGATAACGTACAAGGACCAGAAGACCTATTTAAATGCCAATCAGGATCTCGGCCGTGCAGAAGAAAGAATCGGGCGACTTACGATGAGAAGCGCTAGCCAGGCGTGCTTCGCAGATTCCTTGATTGGGTGGATGTTTGCAGTCGCCAGGGGCCATTCAACGTAAAGGCCGTAGTGGGTCTACATCCCGGTGATGAGAAAAAGGTATCTTTGGCGCAGCGGCTGCACACTGCACAGGAAGATACGAACCTGGTACCCTGCCATAGCGAGGATCGTTATACCGAGAATGGCGTGGAGATAGTTCTGTGGTGGGCGGTGGCCGATAAAGAGGGATGGGATACGGACAACATGGATGAATATCCCTAACAGGAGTTGCGCGATGTACAGGCTAATGATAGCATAGCCAACTCTCTGGGGACATGGACGTGCGAGTGTGGACGAACATAGTGATAGACAGACAGTCAAACGGAGTCAGTGATGGGTATGGAACAGGCACGCACTTTGTGATGGTCTATTGGGCTATGGCTGCGGTCCTGAGCTAGTGCGGCCATTCCCCACCCCGCAAAGACGAGCGGAGCAGCGAAGAGGAGATTGAAGATCCAGTGTGCCCACCACCACCTACGGAGCACGAACATTATGAGCCAGTCGCCACTAAAAGAGCGTCGCGCGCAAGGCGCATTCTGTCGACGCACCTGTTGGTGAAGGTTCGGAGATAGCGTGGGATGAGGACGCCGAGAGGTATTAAGATCAGGAAAGCGGTGGACATAAGGAAGGCATGGTCTCTGACTCTTCGCTCGTACGGAGAGAACGGAAGGCCATCCGACTGTTGGCTAGACATGGCGGCCAGCTAGGGGAGCGCAGGTACAGGCAAGGAGACGGAAGGCGCTGGGCAGGACAAAGGGGCAGAAACCAGACCAGAACATCGCTGGCGGCTAGTATATGTGAACGGTGACGTTCCACGTGCGCTACTGTCAGTTATGAGCAGGCGCGGATACTCGGCACAGCCGGCAGCGTTGGATGACAAATCAAGCATGGCTAGTCCCGATTTGTGTTGTCGTGGCCAGGTGACACGCCCAAAGGGGGCAAGGGTACACCAACAAGCACTGAAACACCCGATAATAGACGCTGGTTACCCCGCGTAGCGCCGTCATAGTAATAGACCCATTAGATAAAACATACAGTATCTTCTGGGGGAGCTACTGTAAGTCACTAGAGAAAAATGCGCTGGGAGTATACTTAACTCCAACCAGCGGACCCTCCCAATCTATATGCAGGTAGACCCTGCGCAACGCATAATGTGGGTACTTGTGGGAACTGCGGTGCCGTACTATCCAGTCACAGCCAACCACATGGAACGCAATCCGGATAACTGGAAAGAAGAGGATGCAAAATGGTATTATCAAGAAGCGCACTCGAAAGGAAATGAACTGAAGAGTGAAGAGACATCCGAGACATGGCTGCTTACGTGAGGCCCAAGTCGACGCTTTACATCCGCAGGTCATGTGAGATTTTGAGATTCCAAGGCTCCGCTCCTTCAGGCCCTTCAGGCAAAGCCTCGCGATCTTCGCTGGGTTTATATCCTGACTCGCTTGGGCGGATGCTCCCCAGGAGGAGAAGATGTCATTTTGTGGGTCGCAAATCGTGGAATCAGGAGTCGAGAGCGTTGTTGTTTCTCGTGAACATTGCCGTTGCCGAAATCGGGTATCGTCGGGGTAGGATTTCGAGCGTATACTCGTCTCGTAATCAAAGACCAGGCTTGCTGATATCTATTAAAGAAGCATCGTCATAGACCTGCTTCTCGTGAATAATGATGTCATGTAGCGAGCAGTCCAGTCGAGATGATGATGGACGTGATGAGAGACGAGGGGCAGGAAAGATCCGATACCGAAACAATCACAGGCTGGCTGTCGTCTAAGTCAGAATTCTGATGTCTAGCTGATGTCATGGATCGGAGGGTAAGTTTTTGCCGTATGTGTTGCCAGAGTGGCTGTACAGTATTCTATGGCATTACGACAGTCGTCCACACACAACTGAGAGGGAACGCCATTTTCCGCCGATGCACGCCGGACTTGACACAACTGCAACATGTCCAAGTCGAAACAGCTGTAACAGCCAAAATTCTTCAGAACGCGCATCGCGTCAAATTTCCACTGGCCGAGAGCAGTGGCCAGCAAGCAACTGCCTGCAACTGCAACTGCAAATGGCAGCGAGAGGCCAGTAAGGCCGAGGGTCACCAAAACCGTCTCCGCGACCGGTATTGCCGACCGAACGTTCACACGCACGTGATCACATTAAGTTGGTCCCAGGGTCGACACGTCCTCGGTCCCACATATGCCGGTAGCCACATAAATTAGTGTCGTTAGCGACCTGCAGCTCCGCGATGAGCGCACACACGTGGCATCTGATCCACCCACGCTAGTGGCCCACCACCAGCGACCACCAAATTTAAAAATCCAGGTGCCCGTGCTCCTCGATCGCAGGAACGATCCACAAGGGTGTCGGTTCGCTGAAAACCCAAAGACGGCACCGAGAACTTGTCTTTTGTTTTTTTTTTCCGTGTGATCATCCATCACGCTTTTCATTTTTCCATCTTCAAGGCACCGCATTGACACCCCCGTCCCGTCCATTCATCCATCATGACGATCGAGATCGCGTAGCCTTTCTTTTTCTTGCTCACAGCCAGCCAAACCTAATTCCCCAATCGTTCTATGATACAGTCGACACCCTCTTAAGGCATACCCTGGGCTGTGACGGAGGGGATGCTTTGAGGGGTATTCATATACGTGATAAGGCATACTCTCTCATAAGGCATACTCCTGGGCCGTGACGGAGGGGTATGCCTTAAGAGGGTGTCGACTGTAGTCCGTGGCCCACGCCCACGGTAACCAATTTATTGAAGTACAATGTCCCCCCATTATTATGCGATCGACAAACGGCGAACGGAGCGTGGAACACGCCAAAAGCGCCCCGACCCCCGTGCATATAATTACAGTATATCATATCTTCGCTGGGCGATGCCCAATATCCGATATTCTTCTTCCTTTCGCTGTGCATCTTTTGGTTGGCCGCTTGACAGTACGGTATCGAACGGTTTCCTGGACCCACTGGCACCATTAAGACGGCACTGGTACCTTACTCACCTTAGCCGGTGGGCCGACACCTGCACGCCACTGTCTGATCGTGTTTACGTTTTACGTCCTCGAACGACAAGGGCAACGCGACGCGACGCGATCGCGATACGACATTTTAATGATATAATTATTAATTTCATTTCTCTTTTTTTTTTTTTTTTTTTTTTTT